>JAODKC010000084.1:219643-231492 GCA_026777985.1 Mormyrops attenuatus
TGAGCTATTAGTTAGGTTCTCCCCAAATGAGCTTGATGGGCCGAATGGCCTCCTCTCGTTTGTAAATTTCTTATGTTATTATGTTCTTATGGTTTGTGAACACAGTTCATCACTGCACTCACAAATGCAGGATGAATCTGTACCATACAAATAAGAAACCATATCTAAACATTCAGAAACGCCACCTGGACCTCCCCTCATTTATGATGGACTGAGGCAAATTGGAAAACTGTCCTGTGCTCTGACAAATCAAAATTAAAAATTCTTTTTGGAAATCATGGACACCGCGCCGTCTGGGCTAAAGAGGAGAGGGACCATTCAGCACGTTATCACCGGACAGTTCATAAGCCAGCATCCATGATGGTATGGGGGTGCATTAGTGCCCATGGCTTGGGCAGCTTGCACATCTGGGAAGGCACCATTAATGCTGAATGATATATACAGATTCTGGTGCAACATATGCATCTTTTCCAGAGCAGACCTTGTAAATTTCTGCAGGACAATGCCAGCCCACATTCTGCACATATTACAACAGGATGGCTCCGTAGCAGAAGAGTCTGGGTACTTGATTGCCCTTCCTGCCATCCAGAACTGCCACGCATTGAAAAAAGTCGACACATCATGAAATGTAAAATATGACAAAGGAGACCCAGAATCTGTTGATCAGTTGAAATCCTATATCAGACAATAATGGGACATTTCACTTTCAAAACTCCAGCTACTGGTCTCCTCAGTTTTCTTTATATCAGAGGTCAATGAAGAACAGGTGATGCTACACAGTGGTAAACAGGCCCCTGTCGCAACGTTTTTGAATTGTGATGCTGCCATCAAATTCAAATTGAGCGTATATTTGTCATAAAACAATAAAATTTCTGTTACAACACTTGATATGTCTTTGTTCTATTTTCAGTTAAATATGGGTTGATATGATTTATTAATCATTGCATTCTGTTTTTATTTACATTTTACACTTTTGGATATGGGGTTGTACAAGTGGATGCTTTGAAGCATGGCCTGGGTTCAGTCCTCCGACAAGAAGTCAAACCAGTCACCTATGCATCAACGCACTTACAACAACAGAGCAGAATTACGCACAAATTGAAAAAGCTGTTTGTTGTGCTACTTGGCTGTAAAAGCTTTCATAAGTATGCATATGGCAGAAAAATAATAGTGGAATCGGACCACAAACCATTAGAGTCAACCCTAAAGAAGCCCCTTGATGCAGCCCCACCATCTTTGCAGAAAATGTTCGTGCAGCTGCAGAAGCATGATTTCAGGATCACATAATGCACTGGAAGAGTAACTCTGGTTGCAGAGACATGTTGTCATGTAAATCCATTAATTGCCATGATAGTTCACTCAGCGACGGCATGGAGGTGCAGGTACTGTACACACAGAGGTATAATCTACCTCTAAACAACAGGAAACTCTAGGAAATAAACAAGGCGACACAACAAGATCCACAGCTCATGATGCACAAATGCACAACTCAAGTCAGATGGCGTGAAATGAAACGGAAATGCCCAGTACAAATTCCCAGGTGCTGTAATTACCATGAGGGAATCTCACAGATGAACCACATTCTAAGGTAAGAAGACTCTCACACCTTTTGCACTAAGACCTGAGATGCTTAAACGTATACACAGAGGTCTTATGGGGTTATTTAAGAGCAAGCAGAGAGTCAGAGACCTTCTGTTTTGGCCAGGCATGATCATGAAACTGAGGACAGCATAAGTAAACGTTCCATCTGCATGCAACATCGCAGCTCAAATCCCCATTGCGTTCAAATCCGATGCCAAAGATGCCATGGCAAGTTATTGCTACAGATCTGTTCGTGTGGAAAGGTACACACTACATCCTCGTCAATTAGTACAGCCGTTTAATAAATTAAAGACAATATTCACAAGACACGGCATTCCTGAAAAGGTGATTTCAGATAATGGTCCCCAAATATGTTCACAGGAATTTGCCACCTTCGCAGAGACAGGAAGGAACACCAACAGCCGTCAAACATGGGGCAAGTTTAGGAATGGTAGTTATTTATTGATCTGTTGTGGGCGTTTCTGAATTTGGAAAGGTTACACAACAGTGTATTGTTGAAGAAAAGCTGAACTTCATCATTAAAGTTTCGAGTGGATGGTATTGGGACCATTTTGGCGCTTATGAGCTCTGTCTATCACCTGGCAGAGAAATTGCACTAATCAGATTTGAAAAGATAATGGGCATTTATTCCCTGCCAGACTACCTGATAGGCCTAGACGATATGAGGAAAAGCTGTGAGGCACGATCACATTGTTCAATACGGCAATGACGACATGACTTGCAATAAATATTGAAGCGTGCATATTATATTCAATAAAACATGTAGCTAAATATACAGTATTATTTTACTAAAATATGTCAGTGAAAGATTTCTTATTGAGCTAAATATATGGTTATAATCACTAACAAGTTGCTATATACTAATAATCTAATTAAAAATGTTGGTTATACTATCAAGCTAAAAGTAAACAATTTTTATAATAATTAAAAACACACCTTTTACAAAATATATTTTATTGATGTGAACACTTGCAGCAGCGGTAAGGGTGAATTTGAAACATACAGGGTAACTTGAAACTCACGATTGCGTCATCAGCCAAACAGCTGATCGACATCACAGGAGGACGGAATTTGTATGGCGGAGATTTCACAAGAGCTCCATCTGATAAATCAAATGTCCGCATACTGAGTGTGAATGCATGTGTAAATAAATAGATTCTTCTCATTCACAGCGTTTCAAGCAGCCTTTCGCAATGTGTTTGTCGCACATATGATGATGATGATGATGATGGAAAAACCATTTATCAGTCCTCACTACTACCTGACTGAGTCAAGGTGAACAGTTGTTTTGAAAAGGCAGATAATTATTTAAGTGTTCTTCTGTTTTTCTTACCCCATAACCAGAGTGACTTGACCACCATGGTTTCTCAATCTATCCTGTTGGTGGTGAACATGATGCAAGAAAGCTTGTTCTTTAGACTTGGATACCAGTATTGATATACATGAACAATTATACCTTCAGTACCATGATGCTGACTTTGGGAATGAAATTGTGAACCTTTTGTCCACTGCTGATATTGAAAACAAAAGTACTCTCAAAGTGTTTTCTTTTCTCCTAATAACCTTACTTCCCATGAAAATCTAGTGTTTTCAGTTAGTGCCAGCAGCTTCTGCACTCCTAATATAATCTGTTCTACAGAAAGTTTCTTCATTGAGACTCAAGAAATGCTGATGAATCCACCGACAGCGGTGACACTAGTATAGTGTGTGTATCCCCTAGAGCAGGGGTGACCAATCTTATCTGCAAGGGGCCGGTGTGTATGCAGGTTTTCGCTGCAACCCCATAATTAGGTCACTAATTAGAGGGCTGATTGGTTTGAACAGCTGACTTAAAGGTTATCCCAAAAACCTGCATACACCCGGCCCTTTGCGGATAAGATTGGCCACCCCTGTCCTAGAGTCAAGGCGCTTTCGTGGCCTGATGTTTTTGTGGTGCCATGTTTTTTATGCTGGAGAATTGCAGCTTGAGAGGGCAGAAGCAGAGTTTAATGCCTGTGGGACCCTCCATAATCCTAATCATAATTCCAAAGCTTAGGTTGAATATTTTGGAGGGTATTGCTGAAGAAATAATCAAGTACACTGCGTATGTCATAATGTCAGTAATGAACAACTTGACAAGTTAGCTGAAGCAATTATAAAAGCCCATTCTGGTTTGAGCGAGAGGGGAAGCCGAACTGAACACGAGGGATGGAAGCACTACTTAAGGTGAAGATACTCAACTTCCATACCAGACTCCGTAATTTAGGACATCCAGAGGTTATGGTCAACACAGTGACACGTAAATGTGCAGGTCAAGGAAAAGCGGCTGCTAATATGAAAAAGCCATGTAAACCAGACGTCAGTTTTCTTCCTTGCTTTCCCAGCGGAGAGACTGTGCAAAGCTCAGAACTAGAGCGGATTTCACTTCTAACAGAAGTGGAGAAAAGCGCAAAGAAAGCTGCCATCAGAGAAAAGATGGAACACAACTTCTCATACAGACGTCAAGAGATCGTGAAAGATTGGTTGAAGAATTCCAGAATAGATGGCTAGCAGGTGAAGTAAGTGATATATTTTGCCTGGCGGGGCTGAAACGAGAGGCAGGGTTAAACGAGGAACAGGTGAGGCTCGTTAGCGCCACACCTCAGGGAAGATGGGGGGGAAAAAGGCATGCGGGGCGTGACAATATGTATGATATTAAATGGTATATGTTTAAATTTTAGGTGTATGAGGACATATCAAAAACATTTAAAAGAGTAATTTTTAAATCATTGAGATTTATATGAATTAACTCTAGGTCTTGGCGAATTTTAATTGTATAATATGTACCTTAATATGAAATTTGCTTGAGGTTTATTTCAGTTTGATGGATTCGCAGATTTCGTAATTGTGGTTTCAGTTTAAAAAAGTTTTAAAATTCCAGAAATGGTTCATAAGTTTCAAACTGTGCATAAAGTGAGTACAGGTTGTAAGTTGGTGAGTACCCACAATAGGCTAAGATATTTTCAAACAAATAAATTATCATTACAGGTTATGTACAGAAACAGCACATAATGCAATATTTTTTCATTGTAAAATGTGAAATAGTAGCCTATGTTTTTTCATTGTTCCTTGTTTCATTGTTTCATTGTCCATCATTTGAGGGGTATGAAAAGCATGATTTTCATTCGTAATCCCTTGACAGATATTTTTTCATTGCCATATCTTTTGAGAATTAGTCAAAAACATCAGAATTCCTTTCATTTAAGAGAGTGAAGTAATGTACAGTACTGTGTTATAATATACAATGGACAGACGCTCCTCTACTCATGAATGAGATGTGTTCTGAATGGCTGTTTGTAACTTGAAATGTTTGTAAGTTGTAAAAATATCATTTTAAGGGCATACGCAAGTACTAAGAACTAGGATGCCGGGAGTACGCACGCTACGCTGCTGTGTGGCGGGAGTAGCGGCCAGAAGTCGTACTAGGCGGAACTGGAGCGCAGAAAAAAAAAATTTGATGTTGCGGACAGGATACGGGAGCCCGGTGAACATAATTTGGGCTTACAGTCCTCTTCGTTCATTTGTCTGAAAGTTCGTAAGTTGAACGTTCATAAGTAGTGGAGCGTCTGTACTTTATTATTAATGCATATACTGTTGGTAATGTTTTATTGTGCCTAATTTACCAATTGACTTTACCATATGTATGTACACAAAAATTATGTATCCTTTGTACTCTTTTGCCAGTATGGACAGGAAACAGGTCTTAAACTGCATTCACAATGGTCTTAAAAAGGTCTTAAAAAGTCTTCAGTTTAACTTGTTGAAACCTACACAAACCCTGGCAGGTCAGTGTTATATTTTGAAAAACAATCAATTATTAACAGACTGGCTGTATGTGGTGTGTTGTGAAAGTCGATTCTTGTAGGATGGCTTAGTGTTTCCTTAGCCCTTATCTAGGAAGCCACATTGCTCCTTGATCTTTGTTCACTGCTGCAAATATGTATAGGATCATCTACGCTGTTGTGATTGCTCAGTTGGTAGAACGTTAAACAAACATTTGTTAAACAAATACTCAGGAGCAAGCACATACATTTGTGAGAAACCGGATGATAATACACTGTAAGGAAATGTTGTAGTGTTATGAAGGGCCCAGAAAACATGCCCCTTTGGGCCCCGTGATGGACCACTGCTGGTAGCCCACTGTGGGCTCTGTTACTGGGGCCAAATGCAGTGCATGTGTGGGTTCCACACTGCAGGGCCCCAGTGGGCTGCTCACACTAAATAGAGTGGGCCTGCAGCATGGCCACACTTTGGGCCAGGTCTGGGCTGTCCCTCTGGGGCCATATCTGTGGGGCCCACATGCACCCCATATTTTCGGCCTGCTCGATGCTCCTAGTGGGCCGCCTGCAGTGACCCTACAGGGCTCCAAAGCCGGCCATGGTCATACCGTGGGCACATTGGGCACGTTGTGGGCACATTGGGCACGCTGTGTGAACATTGGGCATGCTGTGGGCATATTGGGCATGCTCTGGGAACTTTGGGCATGTTGTGGACACATTGGGCACGCTGTGGACACAGCTAAGGCATTTAAGCAGAGTGTGAAGGAAAAGCAGTCAATGAGAGCTCAGCATATATGTGGGACCTCCTTCAGGACAACAGGAAAGCATCCCAGGAGACCACCTCATGGAACTGGTGTAGAGGAGACAGTAGGGTCAGTCAGTCCCTGGAGCAATTGGGGTTAAGGGCCTTGGTCAAGGGCCCAGTGGTGGCATCACTCTGTGTTACTTTGTGTTCCTGATCTTAGAGGCATGTATTAGGAGGAGAGGTTAGCTGACCTGAATCTGTTCAGCCTCGAGCAAAAAAGACTTAGGGGGGACATGATCCAGGCAAATAAGATTCTAACAGGTCAGGATGCTTTTCAGTCAAATGGCTACTTCAATATTAGTGAAAAAACTAGAACTCGTGACCATAGGTGGAAATTAGCAGGAGAACATTTTAAACTGGATATGAGAAAGCACTTCTTTACACAGCGTGTAGTTAGAGTATGGAATAGTCTTCCTGTTAGTGTAGCACAAGCTAAAGCCCTGGGTTCCTTTAAATCAGAGCTAGATAAGATTTTATCAACTCTGAGCTATTAGTTAAGTTCTCCCTAAACGAGCTTGATGTGCCGAATCCCCTCCTCTCTTTGTAAATTTCTTATGTTCTGTGTTTAATATTGTGTATAAGATCACCTGCCCACACTGCCCCACAGTAAACTCACACCTACCCGCGGTGGGCCTGTACGGGCATGTCTGCTGGAGGTACATTCCTTAGCTGGTAAATACAGGATGCACAGGGCGTTACATTTATTTGTCAGTTCAGCATAATGTAGATAAACATAATTTGAAACTCAGCTTCGGCGAGTATTTTAAGGACATTCAAAAAAGGAGCCATGAAATGCTATCAGTTATTCGGAAACTTAAAGGACCCCATGTTCACCGCCATCTTATCCTACTGTTGTACCAGAGTATTATCCAAATATAGTATTAGTGTTATCCAGAGTATTATTCAACCTATTCTTGTTTTACTGTTCCACTTGTTTCTTTAACATACTCTGTCACAAACCGTACTAAACTTACACGCATAACTAACATTGCTACCAAGATAATAGGTCTCCTCACACCCAACATCTCAGAGCTGAATTGTAGGGCCATCAAACACATTGTAATCAAGCAAGGACAAGCAAGTGTAGCAAGGACAATACCCACCCACTGAACTGCCATTTCACTATACTTCCCTTTGGTTGCAGATACAGGACCATGAGGTGCGGAAGGGCTCGCTTTTGCAAAAGCCTGGTACCCGCAGCCATAGTAGCCCTATACAGGAAGAGTCGCCGAAGGAGCTATTTAAGGATACTAGGAGTCTTGTTTCTTTATCAAGGTTTTCGCTTACCTACTGTCATGTACTGCTTGTATGATATCCTCTGTTTTTCTTGTGTGATAATGGTATTTGTGCTATAGTCTCTGTTGCATAATGACGGGTGTAAAATGCAATGTTCATTTATTTGGAATATACAGTGCTGTGTAGGACAATTACGTCTAAGTGTATTTGAACAATAATTAGGCCAGACAAGATCTCACAAAACAACTGACACAAAACTAATTTCACACTTTCACACACTTCATACACACAGGCCTGCGGTACACCACCTGACTTCTGTTTAGGCTGCAAACAAGCATTTCATTATATAAATGTAATATTACGTTATTACACAAAATTAAACAATATCAAACAATGAATAATTTCGTCGTGTCCCATTCCAGGACAAGCGTTTAGAAGATGAAATAATTATTATACTGTTCTTCACCACAGCGTCCTGTTCGCGTTTATTTACAATTATATTTATTTTGTTTAGCAGACGATTTTGTACATGGCGACGTTCTAGTGAGGTAAATGGCACACTAGTTATTTTTCACCTCAGTTAAGATCGTTACATAGTGACGCATATTAATCCTCTTAACAGCAAATAAGAAAGCACGGCGTATCAAGGGCGGCGCCTTGGGATACTTCCTCACAGTTTGGTTTTTGTTTCACTGAAACCGAAAGCGAAATATCTCCGGCGCAGACGTCTTTGTTACATTTTATTGCTTCGCGATATATTGCTCTTAATTTTGGTGCTTTTTAAAGAAAACTCCGAAGAGAAGACACTAAACAAATATTGTTTTCATTAAACAGATTAAAAATTTAAAAAACAGGTAGGTACTCATAATATTACACTTATAGATCAGAAGGTTACCTAAACGCTTCTGTGAAATCGCTCGTATACATTAAGTAATTAAAACCTAAATGAACAACGACGGTGTTTTTGCAGAGGATCGCGGATCCTGGACTGGCTATGGCATCGAGGGGCTCTATCCTGCTTGCCGATTTGTCGTCTAACGGAGAAATCCGACTGAACACCGAGGCCGTTGAAGTATTATCTGGCCTTCCCCAGCCTCTGAAAGTAGTTAGTATATTTGGACCGCGACAGTCTGGAAAATCCTACCTTCTTAACTTGCTAGCAGGGAGCAACGGTAAGGGGGAACTGTAGGCTTTATTCATTCGTACAGTTAAATACATATATGTATAACTGTATTACAATATTTCTGTACATATGAGGGAATGTTCTAAACGTAATATAAACTCTTGCTTACAATTTGGTATCAGATGATACCATCAAATTTCATTGGTGAAATGCATGTCCATGGTCAGTATCTGTATACATGAAATGGCTAAATGAATAATAGAACCAAGAGTTTATTCTTGTCTTGTGAGTGTACATGTTTTTCAGTAACCATATGCTCTTTTTCCTGTCCTCCAATAGAACCACTTTCAACACATACCTCTTGTTACTCAAATAGAAACTGTAACTTAAGAAATACAGCTTATGCAATATGGTGTTGTTAGCCTGGAACCATTCAAGACACAGATCAACAATGCCAGTCCATCAAGGGCCATTTTTTTATATCAATATACCAATGTCAATATACTGTGAGAAATTTTGAGACTGTATAGTACGTTGTGTGCGTGTAATAGGCTCTAACCCCCTTGCAACCTTCACCACGATAAGCATTCAGCCTATTATAATCTTCTCTCTGTAACTCAAATACAGTAATAAAACGGAAATATAATTAAATGATTGCCAGTGAAGATTATATTACCCCGACCGGATTGGGGAGATTGGGGCCTCACCCTGGATTTTTCTCAGTTTTTCAGTGTGACATGAAGCTCCTTCAGCAAAAGGTGGATTTTTTACAAATCTTTACATACGATACAAATAATTATGTAGGGCACTATACACATCACTATATATATACACACACAAACATATACTGTATATGGTTGTTATTATTAATGCTGAGAAAGTAATTTATTTGGAAACAAGAAATTTATCGTGATGTGCAAAACTTTTATTAATCTTGCTTTCATGTTGGTATTTGTTGTGAAATGCATGGTACCTGTGAAGCATGCTTTATAATTGTTGCCTGCCTATGGTTGTAATTATTATATGTGTTCTTTTCCCTAAAGAATTTATTGTGTCCAGAGACAGCTGCAAAACGAGTCCATGTATTTACATGTGGAGTCTGCCAGACCCATTGGGCTCAAAGCAGAACCTAGTGCTGTTGGACTGTGAGGGATTTGAAGAGGACTTGGTAAGAGCAGGGTTCCTGATGAAACTCCTCACATATCAAGTTATTTTCTCAATCACGGTGTTAATTGTTTTGTAGTGTTTAATACACATGGCATATTTGATTTTTTTTTCTGAGCTGATAGCAAATTTTATGTATAAAATGTTAGTGTAACATTTTAATTTTGATAAAAACAAATTTATATTATTACTAATATTTATATTATTATTTATATACGCCGTCTCTTTATTTTTGCAATCCAGGCTTCTCAGGTGTGTTGCTCACACTAGTGCATGATTACATTAATCTGAATGCATGTGCATTGTTTCTGCATCATCTGGCAGGTGTTGGAGGATCAAGCCTCCAGCCCCATCTTCACCCTGTCTGTGCTGCTCAGCTCTGTCTTCCTCTATAACACATTTGGCCCTGTGAAACGGGAAACCTTGGACCAGCTTTTGTATCCTTCTCCTAATAACCAGCTTGTCAGCACTTACAAAAGCAGGCGACAGCTGGAATAATGAGTAATCGCAGATTTGTAACTGGAAAACTGCAGATTAATATTCAGTATTAAGTCATTTCCATTAAAGCAGTGCTTAATTGTTTCAGCAAAGTGTGAATTAATAATAATTTTTTTTTTTTTCATAATAACAATCTATGTTATTTTGAAGTATACCCAAGTAAATGAGCAAAGGTGACCTAGTTATCTTTGCCTTGGATCCAAAAATGTTGTGGGACGATATTTTTATGATTCATTTCCTTGTAACTGCCAGTATTCTCATGTAACATGGACTTTTTCCATAGTTTTATTCTTGTATTTCCTTTTTTTAAAATTATAAATATTAGAATGGATTGTATAATAGCTTATAAAGAAAAATAGCATGGACTCGTTTGTTGTTAATTTATTGTTAAAACCAAGTGCATCACTTTTCCTTAAAAGTAATACTTAAGTCACGTAACTATGTTGAGAAATCTAGTCATTTTGCCTTCTGAAGACCATGCAAATGAGAGATTCCTTCCAGAATTTGTGTGGTGTGTGCGAGACGAGAGCCTAGTTATGAATTTTGGCAGCATCGAACTTGATCCTGAAGACTTTTTAGATTCTGTCTTAAATGACATTAAAGGTAATAAAATTGTTTTCTGTTTAGAAAGAAGAGGTGGACATTTTTATTGTGGAAAATGGCCAGATGTCACTAAAACACTATTTGTTCATGTCATTATTAATGCACTTATGAATTCATTCTTAGTCTTAATTCCTAATGGTCTGTTTCCTCTTTCAGATGGCAATTCCCCAGCTGGACACCTTCTCGAAATATTCACAAGACACAAAATGAAACTCCTTGATTTCTGCACACCTCATGCATGTAATACAGACTATGAGAGCCTGTCACTGAGTGAGCTCAGCGATAATTTCAAAATGCGGATAGATGCTTTGAGGAATTTTCTGTACAGAAGCAAACCAAAGGCTCTTGTTGATGGTCACTATGCAAGTGGGAGAGGTCAGTAAAGTGCTTGCTAGGCATTGTAATCTCCTTACTGGAAGAATGAATGTTAGCTGTGCATTTTACCTCAACAGAACTGTCTGAATAAATGTATAGCATTATGAATATGCAACTGGCCTCTTCAGATTTTAGTCATAAATCTGAATAGATTATGGCTTTTGATCTGAGGTTTGCAAATTTCTTTTTGTCTTTCCCCAGAACTTGTAATTCTGCTTGAAAAGTTTGTGGAGAAGGTATCCACAGGAACCATTATGGATTTGAATCAGGTGACTGGCTTCTCAGTTTTGGAGGTTTCAATCAGAGACACTTCAGGGGACTTGCCACAAAACGCCCCCGTGGTCAGGAGCAATCCCTCAGAAAACTTGCCGTCAGGTCTGGGCCTCTCAACGTCTGGAAGAGAAGAAAAGGCATCTGTAAGCTTAACAAACTGATGTTTTCATATAATTACTTTGCATGTTTTACTAAAATACATAAACAAGCATACAAGTGGTATGTTTTATGGTATTATAAAAGAAAATATCTTTTGACTTATTTGGATGGATGGGTATTAATACTGACACAAAGTGTTTGCAAAATTGGCAAATTTGTCCATCACCAAACATTTGACAATTGAAACTTATTCATAGACTTATTTATACCCACA
>JAODKC010000084.1:231592-244635 GCA_026777985.1 Mormyrops attenuatus
ATTAATCGAAATTAATCCACAGCAACCCTGTGATTAATCTGATTAAAAATTTTAATCGTTTGACAGCACTAGTTTTAAGGTTTTTCTTTGTCTTTGTACAAAGCTTTTCAGTTGGAGCAGTGTCCACAGTTCTATGCCCAAATTGCATTGACTGCAAATCTTTCATTAAATTTCTTTGTCTTGACACTAAGCTACAGTGTCCACAGTTCTGTTTCAATTATTGGCAGATAGAGATAACACACAGACAATCTCACAAGAATAGCCACTTATTCAATGCTGTTGAATGTTTAATATTTAATTTAGCAGTGTTGTTGATTTCATAAAAAAGTAATGACTTTATAACTGTATGATCTTAAAGTAAAACGAGGCCTGAAATCTGTCCTTGTGCTAGCTGTTATCTTTATTACATTAATCAATTATAATCATGTTAATTCATGAGTTTGACAGTAGTCACTGTTTAGTACTGTGTCACGCCCTGCCTGTACCGCGCTCATGTGGACCACGCCTACCTCGTTCCCCTCGTGTGAATCCCGCTTGTTACCAGCTGTTTCCTGTTTGATCGCGTCAGTCCTGTGTATTTAGTCCGCGTTCTAGTCCGTCTCCCCAGATCCATCATTAATATGTGTTGCCGTCTGCCCTGTTCTTCCCCGATTTCCCCTCATTAAACCCTTTATTTTGGATTCCTGTCTGCTCGTCTGGTGATTCCCCGCTTCCGACCTGCTTGCCGGACAGCGGTCATTACAGAATGACGGATCTCGACAACGAAGTACCTCCACAGACGGAGGATCAGCGCCTCGGTCTTCAACAGGAGGTACTATATTGGCTGAATCAGCCCAAGGTCCAGGAGGACCCCATGGCTTTATGTTTGGCCAGCCGGAGCGGGACCCTCCTGAGCGAGGCACCTGCATCCAGGAACACCTACTCCATATGCGAGGTATACGCCAATGTTCGGCAGCTAACTGAGCGGATAACGGAGAGGCGGATCCAGCTGGTCACCTCGCCAAGCAGGGAGAGTGCAGACCAAGTGTCCATCATCGCCAAAGCGCCCCCCGCTTTGCCATCCCAAGCTCACCCAGAAGGAAGGAAGAAGAAGAAAAAGCAGCAGGAGAGGAGTCCCGATGACACGCACATGATCTGCCTCGGGACAGCCTCTCTCTCTCTCGCTTCTCTCTCCCCAGCTTCACTCTGTCAGGAGGAACCTCTCCCAATCAGACACCCGTTGAGGTTCCCTCTGGACATCACCGTCGCTTCCATCTTGCAGGTACCCTGAGCCAGCCTTGCCGACGAGATGCCGCCGCCCCTAGCAGCATATCATTTCCAGGAAACACGCCTGTTAAATAAAGGGGCCCGGACGGCATGGAATGCCATCCCGCGGGTCCCACGGGCTCTTAAAGGGGCAACGCCAGTTCTTAAAGCACCAACCCTGGCGGCTATAGGTGATGTCCCCGTCCCGACTGTTTCACCCGTTTGTTGCCTGCCAGTTCCCTGTGTTTTTAACCTGCCTTTGCCTGATGTTCCAGACCTGCTGGCTGGTGATGTTCCCGTCCCGCCGAAGCCCATCCTGCCGGTCCCCGATCTGCCCATTCCCAAGCTGCCAGGCCCGCTAGTCCCAGCGGTCGAGGTGCCACCTGAGGTCACTGTGTCACCATCCTCTTCACCCTGCAGGGGTCCTGTCCCGGTGACTGATACGCCCTCCTGCAGGGACCCACAGTCCCTAACAAGGACCATACCTGCTCCTGAGGCACCAACCCTGGCGGCGCCTGATAAAGCTCCCGACCCGCCGGTGTTTGGGGTTCCAGACCCACCGGTGTTTGGGGTTTCTGTCTTGCCTGCCCTGCCTGTCTCCCCTGCGGCACCGTCGCCGCCCTCTGAGGTTCCTGCTGTGTCGCCGCCCTCCCTGGTGCTTGCTGCTTCACCCGAGGCGGCTCCTGCTGCGGATCCGCCCGCTGCTTCACCCGAGGCAGCTCCTGCTGCAGCCCCACCTGATGGTTTGCCCGAGGTGGCTCCTGCTGTGGCCCCGCCTGCTGCTTTGCCCGAGGCGGCTCCTGCCGCTGACGTCCCTGCAGCTCTGCCCGTCCCTGTTCCGCCCGAAGCTCCAGCCTCACCGCCCGGGACTTCACCTGAACCTCCTGATTTGCCTGAGGTCCCTGCGGCTCCCAGCGCGGCCTCCGCCCGCTGCTACGCCCAAGGTCCCGGCTCCGCCCGGGACTCCTAGGCCTCCGCCCATGGCTCCATCTGAGGTCAGGCCTCTGCCTGCGGCTCCCCCTGAGGTCAGGCCTCCGCCCGAGGCTCCTGGGCCTCCAGCTCCGCCTGTCTCTGCTCTGTCCTTACAGGCTCCGCCTGCAGCAACGCCCGCTGTGTTGGTTACACCTGCGGCAGTGCCCGCTGTGTCGGCTACGCCTGCGGCAGCACCCGCTGTTCCAGCTGCGCCTCCTCCGCCACTGCCCGAGGTGCCTGCACCGGTGCCTCCTGCTACGTCCGAGGCCCCGGCGTCACCTCCTGCTACGTCCGAGGACCCAAGGCCGCTGCCCGTCTCTGCTCTGCCCTTACAGGTGTTGCCTGCTGCAGCACCCGCTGGCCTAGCTCCACCTGTCACAGCACCCGCTGTCCAGGCCACGCTTCCTGCTTTGCCTGAAGTCCCGGCTTCGCCCCTGCTCGGCATCAACTTGCCTTCACCCGGAACCCACCTGCTGAATGCCGTTCACAGGCTGCCAGCGCTGGCAGCTCACCCCTTTGCTGGGACGCAGCTGGCTATTAAGAGGACTGGGTCTGTGGGGGCGGCTACCCCACGGGCCCTGGCGATCCACAAACGGGCAGCCCCCGCTACCAGGGCACGAACCCCTGCTCCATCCCTAGTGGTCCCGGTGCCGCCCGATCCGTCCCTGGCAGCTCCAGCTTCAGTTCCCTCAGTTCCTGACCCAGCACCAGCTGCCTGGACTCCAGGCCCTGTCCCCGAGGCAGTCCCAGTCTGTGTGACCAGCACTCTTCCTCCCTTATTGGACGGAGAGGAGGAGCTCGAATGGGACCCTTCGGGGACCTCCCTCATGGCCCAGAGAGCCTTCTCCCATAGGATGACCCCGCCGCTGTCACTAGAGGGGTTGATCCCGGCCAGACTCCCGTCTCTCGGTGTCCCGAAAGGGGTGGGGACACCGGCGCACAGGTCGGGGCTTGCCTGCGGGTCCCTGGGCACCTGCTCGTCTGCCGCCTGAGGGTCCCCCTCCAAGGGCCAGTCGACCATCCTCGGTCTCGCCTCTGCCACCTTGTCGTCCGCCTGCGGGGCCCTCGATGGCTCCTCCTCTTTGAACGTTCTGGCACATCGGTGGACGGCGCGGTCACCTGCGTCAGCCGCTCCTCCCTCCTTGCCGGCGCGGCCGTCCCCTCTGGCCGCCTCCTCCCCCTGTCCCTCGGCCTGTCTCCTCACCTCCCGCATGGTCCCCCCTCTGCTCCTGCCTCCCTGTCGCCCGGGGTCCCTCTGGCTCCGGCCTTCCGGTCGCCTGCGGCCCCTCTGGCTACCGCCTGTCGCCTGCTGAGGCTCCCTAGGGCTCCCTTGTGTCCGCCTCCCTGGTTTAAGCCTCCTTGTTTTGTCCCTCCTGACTCTGCTCCTCATCGCTCTGTGTCTCCAGTCTCTGCTCCTCGTCCCTCCGTTCACTCCTGGTCCTTCTGTTCCTCTGTTCTCTGTCCCCCCTATGTCTCCATTCCTGATCTGCCTGTCTGTGTTCCCTGTTTTGTGTCAGGTTTTGTTTTACAACTTGTCCCTGTCCCACTTCTGTGTCTCTCGTTGATGGTTTTGTGTTGTTTTTCCAGGTCCTGTTTTCCCAGTCCTGTCTTTCCGTGTCCCCGAGGCGTGCCCGGAGTTCGCGCCGGGTTCTGTCATGCCCTGCCTGTACCGCCCTCATGTGGACCATGCCTAGATCGTTCCCCTCGTGTGAATCTCGCTTGTTACCAGCTGTTTCCTGTTTGATCGCGTACGTCCTGTGTATTTAGTCTGCGTTCTAGTCCGTCTCTCCAGATCCGTCATTAATGTGTTGCCGTCTGCCCTGTTCTTCCCTGATTTCCCCTCATTAAACCCTGTATTTTGGATTCCTGTCTGCTCGTCTGGTGATTCCCCGCTTCCAACCTGCTTGCCCGACAGCGGTCATTACATATTGCTGTAAGGTAAACACTGTCAGGTTAAAAAATTTCAAAATGGTTAACGGTTGAAAATACTCATTCATAATTGAGAAAAGTAATCAAAAAGGAATCAAATGTAATTAGTTACATTACTTTCATATATTAATTGAAATACTTACAATACTATTACATTTTAAATAGAGTAACTTGTAATTGTACCGAATTACATTTCCGAAGTAATCTTCCCAACACTGGTGGCACTCTGCATAGTACATGTACTGTTTTCCCAGGCAGAATGGTGAGATCATCTCTGCTTACTCATATGGCAGTCATGCTGCAGCCTGGTGGTTCTTTGGCCTGTATAAAGCTGACCATGGCGTTGACTGTTCTCCTACCCCAAGGGCTTTACGCAGAAGACCGATTACCAAATCAAATCAAAGTTTATTTATAAAGCACTTTTCAACAACCAAGGTTGACCAAAGTGCTGTACATAGTCACATCATTAAAAACAATAAAAAACAACAAATGAGAAACATAAAATGAAGAACAACAGACTCTGAGTCTTTTTTGCCAACTCATCCTAAATTAAATACCATCGAGAAAAGCATTTTGTGACTGATCAATTCCAAAATAAAGTGAATTGCAATAATCCAGCCCGGAGGTTATAAAAGCATGGATAACCTTTTCGAAGTCTTTAAGGGGGAGATAACTTTTAACCTTAGCTAAAAGTCTCAACTGATAAAAACTTGTCAATTGTCAGAGTCTGATTACCATGGCTTGTGCATCTACGATGGACGCCTGGCTGTTGAGCATATCCTGTAGGACACTGGCACCAAGCAGGGGCTGGGGGAGGGGGAGTTAGCTGACGAGGAAGGGGACCTGCATGGGGAGCCTGGGATTGTCATTGCCTGAGAGGTTGACTGTTAGCTCCACCCACCCATCATATAGAATGGACTATCCATTTACAGCACATAGATTCAAGCTTTCCCCTGGGTCAAGGAGCTCTTCTAAGAGTCTTATTGGATGTTTATGAATGAATGTCTCTTTCCAAGATCTGTCGATGATGCTTACTTGTGAACCGGAGTTGAACATAACTGTAGCAGCATAACCACTGATGAAGCAGTTTAGCAGGCTCTTTCTACCAACCAATGGCACGGTGTTGTTTGGACACCCAAGGCCTTAAACATTTTTGGAGACTGAACATGTTTGGACCTTCTCTCACACTCACTGACCTTGAACTGTCTTTGATGGTGCCTAAATGTTAATGGTTGGGACTGGAGCTGTGAGCTGGTCTCTGGTTGTCCCTCAAAAGAGACCGACTCCCATTTCCCTGCTGCTGGCTTCTCTTCACACAACCGACTGCCCGATGCCCAGGGTCTCCACACACAAAACAGTGGCTACAGCACTGTAGACCTTGTTGCGTACAGCTGATGCAGTTGGATGTCCTACCTTTCCTCGCAACAGATGGGGGTGCAGGAACAGTCTGAGAGGTAGGGAGAGGTTGATGGTGTGCCAGTGTTTGAGTAGGTAAAGCCTTTGAGTTGGATGACTGCATAACAGCTGTCTGTTGGTCCATAAAGGCTGCCAACATGTAAGTTAGAATTTCCATCTTTGCACTGAGCTGTTGCACTGTCTCTCTTGTCAGCAGGACAATCTCCTCCATCCTGCTGGACACTGTGTCCATGAGTTGTCTTCTGGCGAGAGACCTGACAGGGTCTGCACTGGTGTTCATTCTCATCACTGATTATCTTCATAACATGCAGCCACTTGAAAGGATTGGTCTGAGCTGTTGCCGAATGTCTGTTTGTTTTGATCCCCAGCCCTGATAGATGGTGTGAAGAAAAACTTCCAGGATGGTTCTGGGGTCATAGTAGATGTCTGTGCTCGCCTGCCTCGACTGAAAGAGAATCTTCTGTTTGAGCCTGATCATGCTGTAGAGGAAGTGTTGGGGAGTTTCTTGGTCATTCTGTTTCGTACACCTGAGCTCCTAGAACAGTTCTGTGCCCGCCTTGAGACCTGAGGAACTCTTTGATTTCACAGATGGTGATTTCATCCGTATTAATGAGCATGTCCTTGATGACGCCGGGCTTGACTAACTTTAGCAACCCTCTGATCACCTCTGTCTCTGAGAAACCCTCCCTGACTCCTTCAACAATCTACTTGCAAAAGCTACTATATGTGATGTCAGAGCTGTGGTCCCCAATCTGTCCCCCGTCTAACTTAAACTCCCTACACTGGAGGTAAGACAGGTCCCTTAAAGAGACCATCCCCCCTGAGGCCGCCTATGACTGTGCATGGTATGGTGGAAGTGGCACTGGCTCATCTACATTATAAGGCATGTGTGAGTCAGTGCTAGTCATGCTTGTTAAGTGATTTGTTGGAGGCTAGCCTATGTAATGACTTGGAAGGTTAATGTTTGTGCTGAGACTAGTGTGTGCTGCTTTTCCATTCTTCGTCCAAAGTGCGTCTGTTTATTTACTAACAACAACCCCAAAATATCTATGTGCAATAATTCTTTCCTTGGTCACAGTGTGGTTCAGTTGTAAACATGTTCAATAAAATTTCATTCATATAACCCATACAAATACATTCACAATCATTTTATAACATAACACATAAGAACATAAGAAATATACAAACGAGAGGCCATTCGGCCCATCAAGCTCGTTTGGGGAGAACCTAACTAATAGCTCAGAGTTGTTAAAATCTTATCTAGCTCAGATTTAAAGGAACCCAGGGTTTTAGCTTGCGCTACACTAGCAGGAAGACTATTCCATACTCCAACTACGTGCTGTGTGAAGAAGTGCTTCCTCAAGTTCATTTTAAAATGTTCTCCCACTTGCTCTTGGTGTTCAGGTATTCACAAAATAACATCAACACATACCCTTCTTCACCTTTACAGGAGTGATAATAAACCACTATAGCTCAATAGTGCAAATTCATGGGTATTCCATAGTATTTTAATCTGGCTACCTCTAGCTGCCTACCACCTGACTATTTATTAATACTGAATAGAGTTCCACAAAGTAACAGTCTATGAATTGCACCTAAAGAGTTTCTGTTAATTACTATAAAACACTTTAACTGCTAAAAGCTATATATAAAACAATTTATCAAAGGCACAATCATTTCTTCGCTTCTTAACTTAATATATATATTTTTAATAATCATGTCTTGTAACCAAGGTATTTTAACCCATTTATACCCATTGAACTTTGTAAAATTTCCATCTCACAAAACAGTGTCTGGGAGCGCACGATGCCAACTCGGTTAGCTATAAAAAAAAAAATGGTAGCACTTCTGTTTGCAGCCACAGATAGCTCGCGAGACAGCTGTTCACTGAAAAGTTCAAAATAACACTAAAATGCATAAACAAAAGTCAGGAATTAATAATAAAAAAAAAAACATAACACAGGTGACAGTTTCCCCTGTACTAACCTGTAAACAGGTGAGCAAAACAAAGATGACACAGGCTGCTGCTTTTCCATTCTTCGTCCAAAGTGCGTCGGAGGGCAGAGCGGGCTCCACCCCTTACGCAACCTGGAAGCAACTGCTCCACCCGTGTCACACACTTCAGTTCCGACTAGGTTATTTTACAGAAATAATAGCGGATTCAAAAATAAACAGCTTGTTTCTACCCTGTTTTTATTATTTTTATTCCTATGCACACCACATAAGTTTAAATGGGCAATCATTTGGGTATTACGGCACCCTGCACTACTATTGTTATTTTGGCGCCGGGGGCCCGAGGCATCGCGGGAGCAGAGAGAGACATGGATACTTGCTTGCTGGGGAAAACACACTCCTTATTAGCAGTCCTTAAAAGGACTACAACAGGCACCAAACCAAATACACAAATGGGAAACACAAGGTTGTCAGACGCTGAACTGCAAGATACACACACAGTGGGTGATTTACACAAGCTAAATACATGCGAGGATCGGACCGGGCACACAAGCACGACAATAGGAAAATGCAACCGTTAACATTTACAACAACACAACAAGGGCTATTTACAATTGCACGCGGAGCATGCCGGGATATGCGCCCCACTGGTGCTAAAGTGCTCCCTCCTCAGAGGTCGATCATCCTGGTGACCACCAGTCCCCACCTCAGTTCCGATGAGAGTCCCAGGGGTCTGCTGGCAGCCAACGGTGCATCGCCTCGATGGGGCAGATCACTCCCCCAGTGCTGGTGTGGCTAGCTGCTGGCATGTCGGAACCCCCCTGGTGCCGACCCTTCTTCCACACCTTAAGGGGACCTAGCACAGCTTCCAGGTGGTGCACACCCAGCGACTCTCAGAGCCAGGCTCCCTTCAGGGAAAGCCAGCGCAAGGGGCTGCTGAAGACTTCTGGTGGAGCTTAGGAAGGCCCTGGTGTTGTGGGGCAGGCTGGTCTTGCCGTGGGGCCGGCTGGTCTTGCCGTGGGGCCTCCTGCTCGCAGGGTTGGGCGGCCCTGCACAGTAGCTCCTGCTCCAGGAGCTCATGCAGCCACTTGCCCTGCTCCGGTTGGGCCGCCAGCTTGCCACACTCCTGGACCAGCTGGGCCTCCAGAACTTGGCATGCCTCCTCCCGGCCACACAGTGCAACCTCCACCTCCTGCAGCCCAGCTTAGCCTCCAATCTGTGACACGCCTCCTCCTGGCTGAGCAGCACCGTCTCACCAACGTCATCTCTGACAAGGTTTTGGCGGGCAGGCTGGAGCAGATTTAGGGCACGCGGCACAGGTCAGGTGCATCCCGGATGGAGCGGAAGGTGCCTCTCTTTCCCCGGCATCCCCTGCTGGTCTGCCGGAGGCTCTGGTGCGGGCTTCCATGCAGTGGCAAGCCCAGTGCCCTCCTCTCCCACAGCACCAGTGGATGAGCTTCGTGTCTCTTCTGGGGTGCCGTCACTTCTCTGCTGGCTTGAGGGCTGCCAAGCTGGAGCAAGCTTGCCGGACAATTGTGATTAGTGCCTGCTCTAGCCGCACTACATGCAACCATTAACATTAAACACAAGGGCTATTTACTAGCACAGCAGGTAGCGCGACCATTCGGCAACCGGAGGGTTGCAGGTTCAAGCCCCAGCTCCTCCTCACCCCATCGAAGTGTCATTCAGCAAGATACTGACCCCCAAATGGCTCCCAGTGAGCAGGTTGGCACCTTGCACAGTGTGTGAATGTGAGGCAAATTGTAAAGCGCTTTGCAAAAATGTACTATATAAATGCGTTCCATTTACACAAGTCTAGGGGTTAAGACAACATAAGAAAAGTAGAAATTCTCAGCGCCTCAGACGAACCATATAATAATTTTTAATCAAGACAGATATTTACAAAGAATGGGAAGCACAAAACATAAAACTCAGGAGAGGAAAAGACCAAAATAACAAATCAACCAAGACTAGCTATTTCAAGTGGAAATAACTTACCTCAAAACAAAAAGACAAGTTAAAAACAGAAACTGCCCTCACTCCCTAACTAACAAAAAACAGGAGAAAAAGTAAAGCTCAAACAAAATGGCACCCACCTCCCTACGAAAGCTTCCAAAAAGGCGTATTTACAACAAAGAAGAAAATACAAACTGTGCGCTACTGCACACCCTACTTCAACCGGAGCAACACAACCACTCTGAGGCAACAGAGGAGTGAATCTCTCTATGTGAGCGACAAGAGCAGCCAAGCTTTTATCCCCAACCTCAGTGTCTCTCAGCCAATCGAAATAAGTCTTGCTAACAGGCTAGTCTCCTCCCCCTAGTTACCTTCATTGCCTGTTAACAGAAGGGTGCAGGGGATGACAGAACAGCACAAACAACCTACAACACAGTGTAATCACGAATAACAATATGTCCATAGATAAAGTACAATATATTATTCCTCTGGGGCCTAGGGGTAGGAAACACACTTTCACTGACTGGGGCATGATCACACATTTCTTCAAATATCATAAACTTAATTCATGGCAAATAAATTATTTCTTATGTATTTGTTTTACCATTACACTCATCTTTATTGGAATGTATATCGTAAATATGTCAGATTTATGTTAAGTTTGTAATTTGACATCAAAGTATAGACATTGCAAAATGCAGTTTAGAACACTTGCAGAAACATTATAAAAGTAAATAGTAAGCAATGGTGGCATTACGATAAGCGGAAATGCGGCTATTTCGAATGCGCATAGCGATCTTCACGTGAGGGCGGTACTACACGCCCCCGATGCAGGTAAAACACAGAAAGGTGACATGGTTTACTGTACTTTTTTGCTGATTTAACCTAATTTTAAAAACTGTAATACGTCCGACAATGGAAGTTTTGAAAAGACAGATTACGGAAATAGACATGAAAAATATTCTGCATTGCCGACGATGCACTCGACCCCAGAGGGTTAAAACACCCATCCATCCATCCATCCATCCATCCATTATCCTCCACTTATCTGAGATTGGGTTGGGGGAGCAGCAGTCTAAGCAGGGAAACCCAGACTTCCCTTTCCCCGACCACTTCATCCAGCTCCTCCGGGGAAATCCCGAGGCGTTCCCAGGCCAGGCCAGGCGTGTCCTGGGTCTTCCCCAGGGCCTCCTCCCAGTGAAACATGCCTGGAACACCTCACCATGGAGGCGTCCAGGAGGCATCCTAAGCAGGCTCTAGGCTTGCTGGTCTCTGGGTTGCTGTAGCAGACGCATGCTTTTAATTGTCTGGTTGTATGTAGTATGCAAAATCTATGCGTGCAACCACATGGTGCAGATTGTGCATACAGGCAGCTGTATCAGAGAATTCAGTGTGAGATATAGGCTAGAGAAACATTATAACATTTTAGGTTTTGACGAAATGGGAGAAGAAACGGACGAGGAGGAGGAACAACAGACAAATTCAGGGGAGCCAGCGATGAAGAAAAAAAGATATACCACATTCAACGGAGATTGGATGAAAAAAGACACCTTTGCGGAATGGATAAGGCCTACCCAAGGAGACCCGTTCTCTGCCTCCTGTATTGTGTGCCCAGCCAAAATTATAGTGAAACATGAAGGGAAATTGGCACTCGGCAACCATGCAAAAACAAAAAAGCACCAGACTGCTATACTGAATAAACGCCAAAATCGAGCCATTGCTACTTTTATGACTAACAAGGGCTCCCTAGAGGAAGATAGGGTAGCAGTGGCAGAGCTTAATAGTGTATACCACGGTGTTCTTCATGGTCATAGTTACCGATCAACAGATTGTGGCATTAAAGTCAATACAAAAATCTTCCATGACTCCAATATAGCCTCAAAAGTGTCATGGGACGAACAAAAAGTGAAGCTTTAATGCAGAATGTCCTAGCCCTCTATAGCCAGGAGTGCTCTATTTGTTCCGACGCATCAAATTCAGGCAATGCCAAACTGTATCCGTACACTGTCCAATGTTTCCATGAAGAAGAGGGTGTTAAATATGGGCTATTGGAATTTTATGAGGACCCCGATGAAACCAGTAGAGCCATCTACGAAAAGATAGTGGACATCACAGAATCATGTGGACTGAGTGTCAGTAAGATCAGTGCATATGGTGCTGACAATGCCTCTGTCAATTTTGGCAAGCATAATTCCGTTTTGCAAAACCTGAAAGATGTCAATCCGTATATCACTTAATTCACAGTAGCCTGAAAAATGCAAGCAGAATTCTAAGCTCGGCAGGACATGATGTGGAGTGCATTGTCCTTAAAATCTACAGCGAGTTCTCTTGCTCAGCCAAGAAAGTAGAATCTCTCAAAGAGTTCTGCGAGTTTACTGCAGTACAATACAAACATATTCTGAGACATGTACCCACCTGTTGGTTATCCCTACTACCTGCAATTCATCGGATCTTAGAATGTTGGCCTGCCCTGAAATCTTATTTTTTTCATTAGGGAAGAATGATTGTCCTGCTGTTATTTGGAAGGCAATGTGCAATGGCGATGCTGCAGACAGCGGTGATGATGTGACAGTGTCAGAGTGTATCCTATTGCTCATGCATAATGTCATGCAGGAATTTGACAGCGCAATTCAAAAGTTGGAAAATGAGAATGTTATCTTACTGGATGTTCTTGGGGTGATGAGCCGACTGCACAGCCAATTAATCTCATGCCGCTCAGACAAGTTTTATGGTAGCAAGACAAGGCAGGTATTACGAAAACTGAGCACAAGAGAACAAACTGAGTTTGTTGGATTAGCCGACAGCTTCTTTGAAAAAGGTGTTCAGTATCTAGAGGCTAACTTTGATTTTGATGACCCGATAATGTACAACTGCACTTGCCTGCGACTGAGCGCTCCAATTGAATGGAATGCGCTTGAAGAATTAGTTGAGAAATTGAAACTGAAGGACATTGATGTTGACAAGCTCTATCAGGACTACACTGTACTTGAACAATGTGTTTGAAAGTATTCCAGAAGAGCTGACCCTTGACAAAAAATGGGCATTTTTTTTCAACAGGGAGAAAACAGCGACAAAATTGTTTGTTTTGTCAGTCATGCTGAGCATGTATTTAGTCACATGGAAGATGTGTGGTCCGACAAAAGGAATAGGATGTCAGTAGGGTTAGTCAAAGCTGAACTCCAGATCAGACTGAACTTTAAACTGTCTTGCTTGGAGTTCAAAGCATTCGCCGAGGGACGGAAGGCACTTTTGCAGGCAGCAAAAAGGGATGAGAAGTACAAATGGAGAAAGAGGTGAGAATTATTTAGTGTTCAGTTAACAAAATAGATGAAAAAGATAAATTAGGCTAAATGAAAATACTGTGTGTATTGTCTAAAAATCTATATTCAATATATAGACAGGGAGAGCAGCAGGGAAAGGACGCAGAGTCCAGGGACAGTGGCAGAGTGAGTGCGTGTGTGTCAGGGAGTGCATCACCCCTGCCCCACCCCTGCCCCACCCCGCCCCACCCTGCCCACCTGCCGCGGGCATCCCGGTTTTCCACAACTCAGATGTGGCAACCCTACATAAAG
>JAODKC010000084.1:244735-256077 GCA_026777985.1 Mormyrops attenuatus
TAATCACACAGATACTCTTAGTGGTCCGGGTGAGACTGACTCACAGGTGTCTGCGTCACCCCATGTCATCCACCCTCAAGCCAAAGAGGTTAAGAATGCCTCCATAGTATCTGCATCTAGTCCTCAGGAGAGCCTAATTAGCAGGCCAGTACAGGATACCAACCCACCAGATGCCAGTCCAAACCCATTTCCAAAACTGGTACAAACCTCCAGTCCAGGCAATGATCAGGTAATGTCTCAGCATTTTAAGATTTCTAAGTTTTTGGCCTCGAGCTGTGAAGCCTGTCTTTCCCATTGCTGATCTTTTTTCAATCGATTTCCTGTTTCTGCATGGTGTAATTTTCAGTTATGTGATAGCTGCATGTAACACATAACTTACATTGAAAAGACTCACTTTTATAGACTTAATGAAGTGGAAAACAAATTTTATGAAATTGAGATAATAAAGTACTTAATTTTTTAAAAAGCATGTAAAGGTGTTTCAAACCAAACTGGAAGCCTTATTTATTTAATTTTAACCATGTATTTCTAATATTCATTAAAAAAAAATTTACTTAATTTCTTCTTCAAATACCAAAGTTTGCCTAATCTGCTAATCATGTGGAGTATTACTGCCGTGTTCTTTATGTAATGTGGTTTTGCTGTATCTCTGGAAGGTAAGCGATAACCATCCCCATGCGGAGCCTAGTCAAGCACGTCAGGCTCAGCGTACTACCAGGCCAACTGCATCTTCTGCTGATCTTAACCAAGCCGAAAATCTTTCAACTTCCATCCCTTCCACCCATGATGCAATGTCTGAAGAAATGTACCTTAGCAAGCCTGGAACACTTCGTGCCCATTCTGCTGAACGATTCCGATATTTTGACAACCAAAGAGCCGCTGAGTCAGTGGAAGAGGAGCCATATTCTGGTAATTCTGAACGCTTGGAGATGAGTGAAACTGTTCAACACCCAGAGCCAGAAGAGAACTCCTATGAGAGCCTGCTCGATAGTCAGGATGTGCGCATAATTGAAGGGCATGTGACCGAAGAGATCCCTGTACTCAATCATGCAGGTCAACCCACAAGCCCGGCAAAGGAAAAACTGACCACTCTGCTTGAGAACCACCCCACTTCTGGAAGAGTTGACATTGCAACCCATGATTGTACAGAAGAAGGGGGACCCAGCTTCCCCTACAACCTGTTAGAGAACTTCTATATCCCTCTTTTTGTTCTCACTGGAGCATGCATTATGATCTTCCTAGGGAAACTGAGGAAATAAGTTACGTTAAAAGGGGATGGTGAGTGTACATTATCTCATACAATAACAAAATCGATCATTATATGCTTGTCTTTTGAAAAAAGATATTTTAGTTGAATGTCTATAAATTTCCTCACATGAGTTTAAATATATATTTAAAATATATTTTTGCCTAACATTTTCTTTTGTTTTGCACATTCTTTTTTCATGTAAAGCTTTCATATAAGAAGGCTCTTAATCATGAGCACATGAGGTGTATCCCTTTCAGTAAACCATTCTTAATACTGGTTTTTATATTTACCAAAGCATCACCATTTACTCATGCAAGTGTGTGATGGGTCCCTGAAATTAAAAAAAGGAACAAAAAAATAACCAGGTCTTTGAAGACCCAGTGTAAGATCTAATATCCTGCAGTCCAATCTATTTTAGTACATTACTTGCCTGTTTAATTTAGCATATTTGTCATTCTGGAAATAAACCTTAAGATTTTATCTTTATTTTTATTATTTCTATTAATGCCAAGTATCTGAAAGCACTTGTTCCTTAAAACTTGAAGAAAATAGTTGAACAAATAATTGCTAAAGCTGAATTAATTTTCATTACCTTTAAGTGTTTTTGTGATTTTTTTTTATTAATTACTTAAAACCCAGGACAGAATTTGGGCAAAGTTTACAAGTAAATAAATACTTTATTATAAAACACAAGTAACACAAAATGTTTTTTTCTTAAATAAAGTGCATAAAATTAGAGAACCGGCATTGGAAAAAAATTTAAAAAATAGTGAGAATACAATAAACAAAGTACAATAAAAAATACAATAAAGTGTAAACACGCTCAAAGAAATATCCCCCCACCCCCTTGTGCAGAACAGATTAAAGGTTTTCATTCAGGAGCAGTATCATGTTGACATTTTTAGATTTTATTGCACTTGGCCTGGTACTTAGTAACTGTTCTGCCTGTACTCTGTACTCTCAGCTTACACAGACAACCGTAGTGCATTCAGGAGAGAAACTGAAACTAAAGTATCGGTCTCATTAAACTGGTATTGATCAATATCAATACCAACATTATTATCGATATTATCAATACTTGGATCGATCCGCCCACCACTAGTGATCATCCAGCATTGTGAGGAAGTTTGTGCAGGCAGCGTATCATTCAGCAAGGAAAAACAATGATCATTATCTGTAAAAAGGCGACCTATGGTGTCTGGAGTAAAGATAATTGTATGAAACGTTAAATATAAGCGTAGGCTAGGCTACTCTGGCCATGTTAAAGGTTGGGTTTCTTTCGTATTATGCTTAATAGGCTACATTAGGCTAATTAATGTTTAACATAATATCATTAATAAAAAAATAACAGCTTATAAAGGGGACAGTTTCAGTAATGGTTTCCATAGAAACATTTCAAAGTCAAATTTGGATATCAAAACAAGTATATTAGATGTTGGTTTGTGATGGTGTGTTAATATAAAGCATTTCTCTTTCATTTTTATCTTTATATATGGTTACAAATAACCTTAAATTACATGCTTCATGCCCGTAACATTTTACTGCTCTCTAATGTTCTTATGATATAGACCAAAATTAATTCAGTAAAGCACATTCATATGATAGCTCTACATATCTTACTGTAACCTAAACTATTAATTAATTTATATGGACTGTCATTTAATACTGCCTATCCTCCAGAAAACAGGCATCATGTATGTAATGTGTGATGGATAACATCCACCCCCTCAACCCCCTCATCCTCAGGTCCCAGACCTCACTATTTTTTAAACCCTGGCTACAGCCCTGCTCCCAGCCACCTCACACTGCAACAGGAACTGGTACATTCCTTTGGGAGAGCTGTTCACCAGGTATTTCTTCCACTCATACATCATCAACTACCCATGTTATCCTGGACTGTTTTGAACATTGTTGCTAGTGTTTAAGTGTTGATCGTTAGTGTTGTAATTTACTATTGCAATTAGGGAGCTGGGGAAGGGCTTTATGTACGTGACTTTGTTGTGTTGTGTGTTTTTTATACATCTGCATTATTGTCTATCAAACAAAATCAAAATTCTGATTGTCAATTTTCAAGTATTGGTCTTGTTTTGGTCTTGATTAAAAGTCTTGACTTGGTCATCGTTGGGATGGGTCTTGGTCTTGACTTGGTCTTGGGTTGGATAAGTCGTGATGTTGTCTTGATCTCAACAGATTGTTGGTTTTGAACACATCACTGGTTTTGTGCAGCAGCTGCTTGATCAATGTTAAGTGCAAAACATTGGCCTGTTTTCTTTAAGAAAAAAACAGAAGAGGACTGAAATGAAAGAGGAAAGACTTTGGATTTGGATAACAGACACTTTGTATTTCAGTTCAAAACTCAGATGACTCTGCCTGGTTTCCTTTGTAAATCAGACGTGGTGCAGCCTCTGTGCAAAAGAGTTCTAAATTGTGTCATACTGAATTGTTTATTTAATTGATTGTTGTATTCCTGTCAGTGGGTTATGCAACATTATCGAGATCCCATTTCTGTTCAATGGCTTGCTAGTTCCTGTAGCTGTAGTTAGTTCCATGAAAAAAAAACCCTGAAATGGGTATCAGGTGTAGCCAGGCTTCAGGCATATATTTTTACTGACAGAAAGTAGAAAAAGTGAAAAGCACTTTTTCACTTTCATAACTTTTACACATATTATAAGAATTGCACTTATTGTTCTGTAATGCTGGTACTTTCAGTTTTGTTCATTTTTTTCTTTTTCTTACATAAGAGGTTCTTTTAAAAATAGTGTTTTGTTTGGTGTTAGGTTTTATTTTGTTTGGTGTTAATGAGATAAATAAAAACATATTGTAGTGCTGCAGGTACCCATTGGGCGGCAAGAGATGTTGGACCGGTGCCAGCCCTGTAAAAAATGTAAATAGTTCCCTTTTAATATAATTTTTCATGCATTCTGGTGTTACTGTACTGTTTTGAATGTCATATGTGGTGTTAATGTTAATTGTTCTGATTATTGCAAAACATACTGATGGCATGTTGAAGCTTGTTTAAAGTTTGCTGCACAACATTTGGACAAGCCAATGAAATACTGGGAGAATATAGTCTGGTCAGATGAGACTAAAATTGAACTCTTAGGATGTCATAGCGCACACCATGTTTGGAGGAGAAATGGCACTTAGCCAAGGAAACACTGAATTGGTTTCAGAGAGAAAATAAAGCTGCTTGAATGGCCCAATAAATCACCCAACCTGAATCCAATTGAAAATCTATGGAAATAATTCACAGTTCATAGGAGAGGCCCCCGGAACTGTCAAGATTTGAAGATAATTTGTGTGGAAGAATGGGCCAAAATCACACCTGAGCAATGCATGCGACTAGTTTCTCTATACAGGTGGCGTCTTGGAGCTGTCATTAGCAATAAAATATTTCTACTAAGTAGATTAAATTTCAGTAAGTGTGTTCAATACTTATCCCCTTAGTCATTTCGCTTTATTACGCATGACTTAATTTATGGAATTATTGGTTTTGGTCTCTTCATATGCATGGATTACTTGCGTTGTTACAGACATCTGAATACATTTCATGTCAATAGCCCCATTAGAAATATATTTACTGAGAAATATGATGCACTCAATACTTTTTTTCGCCGCACACACACAATAGACCTATAGCCTATTAAAAGGGATAACTGCAATAAACATAGTCTGTGATCATAATTCATAGTATTAATTTATTCATTCATTGGGTTCAGTTTCGTATTTAGCAGAATCTTGAACATTGGATTCAGTATCTGGCAGAACCCCCAAAATAAGGACTCATTACATTCCTAGTTGAAATTAAAATTGTACTTGTTTAGCAATATGTATTCATTGTGATAAATCTTTCAGTGCCGTAAACAATAAACATTTCTGTAATAAATTGCAGACCTGTGATTTGATGAGACTGTCCTTTAATTATTGTCAGAGGTTTATGTAGGAGTCTTTTCAGTGCTACACATTGCAGGTAGCCATACATGCCGTGGTTTAGTTTTCGTTGCCAAAGTGTTCTGCATCTCACATCAGTAGGTAACATCGCCACCCGTCCCTCACAGGAATACAAGTTGATTCCGTATTATAGAGGACGCACGGCAACCCTACCAATATACAAAAAACAATACATAGTTTGTGAAGATGTGAGTTGTGGTGTCTGAAATCAAACTAAACTTTATTGACCCCAGGCGAACATTACTGAATAAATCACGGACTGGGATGAGAAACGGTACCGTTCGCGAAGATATTCGCCGGGGAATGACAGAATGTCTACGTGGAGACGAATTTTCGGTTCTATGTCGACAGGAAAGTGATCGGGTTCACGGTGTTAAAAAGGAATTGCGCTTTAAAGGCGCTTTCTGGAATGCCCCCTGCTTTGCGGGGAATATGACGCTGCTGAGTAAGACAAACCAGACGGCACAAAGGGCAGCTTTGTATATAAACGTGATAACTTTATGAAGTACAGCGCCGTCTACCAATGGCTTGACTGGAAGTGTGTGCTGTAGCCAATCATAAGCCGGGGGGAGGAGTCAGTCACAGGTACAAAGTGAAAGGAAGGGAGGAAAGAGTAAGTCTCAGGTTCAGCTGTTTGACCTTCGATCGCCTTGAGGTAAGAGGAGAAAGTATTTTTCTCGTATTGTTTTTATCCTCAAATGGGCAACACGTGTATAGTGACTGTAAAATACATATGAATACATATAAAACGGCTAACAGGTTGAAATCTTTGAGTAGACGGCCAGACTGACTATGTTTGATTTTTTTTTTTTTTTTTTTAATCTTAATTGCATAAAGGAGATTACGGGTGGTTCATTCAGGAAAATCAACTTCGGGTTGTTAAACGTTGATAACATTGGAAGCTGGGTCGCTGACCGAGGGAAGTCATGACATACGTGTCATTTAAAACAAAATCTTTTAATTCCCGTCTGTTCCATGAAATGATTCATACGAAATAATGTAGCCTTAGATTTTCCATCATTCCAACACACATATTGTACATTTTACTGTACTCGCTGAAAATGAAGAATGCGTGTTCCCGAGAGACTACTTTTATATTAAATAATATACATTAAATAATATACATAATATACATTTACCGATGGTTGCAGTGACCATTTTTATGTATTTGCCTTGAAATGTGCATCGTACATCAGATATCAATGGTGTTTTTCTACCTATACATATAGAATAATGACGTTTCGATACAGCTAATAAAGAGTTCTAAGGAAGTCGCTGTTACGACCTCCTCTTTTAGAGGGCATTCAACGGGTATGGCTGTACCTTGCATATTTGTAATATTCGGGGTCTGATCTTTATTAGCACCTTCACCGACTTGTTTACCAGAAAAATGAGAAAAGGTGTCATAATTTACTTAAATGTGTACTATGCCTCTACTGATAGTAATATGAAAATGAGGAAAAATAGCTTTTAAGATTTTGTTCACTTTTCTCAGCTGTCCTGCTTTACTCTTAGTGTTATAAGGTTTCTAAGCATTTTGAGGTATCCTAGACTCGAGAAACCAAGGAGAGATTTAAATTGTGCCTGTAGTACCTTGAAATAGAGCGGTTACCTGAATTCCTGATTTTTGATGTTTGACAAATGCTTGTGTGAGGAAATGAGCCAGCCCTCTTCTGCCCTTTCAGGAATGACCTTGTTTTTGCACTGTTGACCTCCATAATGTGGGCATGCATGAACTCTTTTCCTGCTGCCATCTATCCAAGTTTCTGTCATTTATTATGATTGCAAACTACTACTGACCATCAGCTCCTTCTTCTTGCTAAAAGAAGTGATCAGCTGAAACCTTTGGCATGCGTCAAATTCATTGGTGTCGATCGCATGGTATCAGGGTCAGCGCCCATGTGACCCTGTCTGACGTGTTCCATTTTGACCTGCAGGTGTCGCGGGTCATCCTGTTTCCCCTTTCCTCTTGTAGCCTTCAGCCCTGATATCTGTTTCCTGGGCTGCTGTGTCGCTCAATGGGTTAGTGTGCAGTTCAGAGGCTAATACTCTTGAGTCATGCGTTCAAGGCTGGTCAGAGGCTAGTCTCATCTGTTTTGTTTGTGCATTGGTAATTTATTTCACCTGTTGCTTGTTGTCCTGCACCTTGTCTGACTGGTTAATTTCTGTGATGGTCCACACCTGCCATTTGTTAGTCCTTGTAATCTATGTATTTAAGTGCTTGTCCTTATTCTGTTCCTTGCTGAATCATTGCATTTTTTAGGTTCGTAGAGGTCTGAGCTTGTGATGATATTACTGCGTGGAGTTGCTACCCTGAATCTGTTATCTGTACCTGTTATCTATAGTCGTGGTTGTTCCCTAGTTGTAGTCCTGGTGTTTGCCCTGTTCCCAGTTGTATTTCTTGTATTTCAAGTATTACCTTTTCCTGTTTTGTTATTGACCCCTGCGTTCTCTTTATTTAGTGGTTCACCCCTGTTTTCTGTTTTGTTATTTAACCCCTTGTTGCGCAGAGCTATACTGCACCACTCATTTCCTGCCTGTGCCAACTCATGGTGAAACACAAGGGAACACATTTTCAATGTTGAACATAAGTATAGCTATTGTTTCCATCAATCACATTATAGCTTCTACATTTTTTTATCTTGTCAGCACACTTTGAAATTAATTCTACATGTCAAGTGTTCTTTGGTGTATGCACATAGGTTATCTGAGTTGTACCTTTATCTTTGGCTTGGTTCCTAAAGTCAAAGGCTTTTTTTCCCTCAACAGTTATTCCTGGTGATGATTTACCTTAATAAATACAGAGGCCCTACCACGTCTTCAACAAGTCACCTTATTTTACATTTGGGATTCTTTGCTATAAAATTTACTCTGAGACTTGCAAGAAATGCCTGCATATACTTGAGCATAAAGGGAAACAATCCTTATGAATAAATCTAGGCACTGCCTTTTCCTGTCTTTTTGCATTACAGAATCCCTTTTTAGTTAACGGTTGTGGCTGTCACTACCCGACCTGCAACTCCTCAATTGCTGTACATGTGCACTGCCCGATTTGCCCGATTTGCAGCACGTAAACTCACGTCCTTGACCGGTGTCTGTAGTGTGCTTGTGGAAACATCTTATGGCAAGTTAAATATTCACTGTTTGTTTTCATTTGATGTGGTGTGTCACATTTAAAAATACTGTGGTGGTTCAGCAATGGCTCATCATACACATAGATTCCACTGCAAAATTAAGAATGTTATGTTCCTTGCTAAACATATCAATGACAATGCATAGCTTTATTGTACATGTGGCACTCCCTGCATTTATGGACAAAGTGCTTTTTACGGTTGTTATAGCTTTACACTTTACACTTGTAAAAAATTTGAAATTGCATTACAATTACAAATATGATACCTTGAGAAATATCAGTATTACATAACTTAATATACCACACACATTTAATAGAACTTATACGGTTTTTATATATATAATTAGGGGTGTAACAGTACACAAATATCACAGTTCAGTAGTACCTCAGTTTTAAAGTCACGGTTCGGTACGTTTTTGGTACAGCAGCAGTCAAAGAAACAATATAAAATGCTTCTTTTTTCTTTATTTAACAGTGGTTTGCTGAACAAAGTATGACTGTCTTTCCTAAATAAAAGTCTCTGTCAGTACTGCTGCAACCTGATAATAAAAAACTAAAATTTACTTAAACGTAAATCAAAATAAATATTCTCTCAAGTGAATAAAAATAAAATAGTATCCATTAAGGTGTGCACATTTAGAAAATTTATTGTACCTGATCTGCTCTGTATTCACATTAGCAACTATCAGCTTCATATTAAAACTGTGTAACAAATATTTTCTCAAAAAAGACAAAGCATATATCCATTATGGGGGTGCATTAAAATGGGCTGTACTTGTATTCACATTAACAGCTTCCAGCTTCACATTAGGAGGTACGCACGCATGCGTAGTGGCGCGGCTTCATCTGCCCCTTTCCGAATGTTGCTCGGGGGAAACACACAAACACAGAAAGGCTCCGCATTTGCTGCATTCGTTCGGTACATACATGTACCAAACCAAAAGATCCATACCGAAGATTTTCGGTATGAATACATGTACTGTTACACTCCTTCATATTATAATATAATATAATATAATATAATATAATATAATATATAAAATATGATATAAGGATTGTCACAATTCTGCAATGTCAAACTCAGTACTGAAAATACGTGATAATTGATACCATTTTTGATACTACAAGGGGAAAATCAAAAAAAAAATTAAAAGGCATACATTTTTTAAATAAAGATTAGAACAATACAAACAACATCAATGACAACACTATTTTGTCTGTTGTCTGGCATAGTATAATACATATGTATACATATAACTGCAAACATAACTGTAAAGTGTATATAAATTGCAAATATTTTAAGATTCTCTTACGTACTGCAAAAAAAAAATGATGTCTACAGAGTAAACAGGGATGTGGTCCATGCAAATGTTTCCAGGTACAGCCCTGTTTTTTTCTTTGCTTCTGGTGACTTGGTAGGGTAGACTGTCACTGTTTCTGTCGACTGGTCAACTTTCCTCAGGTTTAATCTGGGACCTTAAGACAAGCATAACAGTTTTCCGACACAAATAATTGTGTTATCCTGTTAAACGTACACTGTCTATTAATGTTACAAATGGGCAAGACTGATGTTTGCTGCCTAGCTACCACTTTAATGAATTATTAGCCATAGCCGTTACCTTAATGATAACTGAACTGACGGTCAATGTGGCTATCGGGCAATTTGGTAATAGTTACCGACATGTGCACCGGCCAGGCACACAACAATTAACAACAATTGGCTCTGCAATAATTGCCTGCAGTTGAATTCAGGAAAGACTGAGGGCCTAATTGTTGCTCCCCGTAACCTTCACTGTGAGATTAGTCTTAAGATGGCTTCTGTTTCTGCAGCTCTCAAATCGAGTCTACGTAATCTGGGGGTTATCATCGACCAGTCTAGATTCATATGTAAGGTCTGTTACCTGGTCTTGTTTCTTCCCTGCTGGGAACAGTGAGACCGGTTGTTAACAGGTAGTTAGTTTCTTGCAATAGTAACGAACACTTATGCGGATTCACATGGTAAGGGTGCTGTTTAACGGGGAGGTGACGGACAACATCGATATCGTGCTCTGTAACAGAAGTACACCAAGGGGTATCCAAAAGTAGGGAGTGAAACCTACCTAAAAGGGACATAATGTCAGATTGGGTGGCAGAAGACAAGTGGGATAACTGGCTGGGAAGAGTCTGAAGAGCTTCTGAATTTGGTAAGCGAGCACACGGTAAACAATTTTTCCCTAGGTGTAAGTAAGTAAGTAAGTGAAATTTATTTATAAAGCACATTTAAACACCGCTATTGCTGACCAAAGTGCTGTACATCAATAAATAGTAAATTAGTAAAATTACAAAAAAGACTATTTAACCAAATACAAGCAAGTTAAAACAAGCAGAACAGATCCCACAAGAAAAGACACACCGACACAATTAATGAGTGAATTAGGGCTGTTGGAAAGCCTGTGAATAGAGATGAGTTTTTAATCTAGATTTGAAGACGGAAAAGAGGGGGCACATCTAATATCTGAGGGTAACTGGTTCCATAGGCGAGGAGCAGCCACAGCAAAGGCTCTATCACCTTTCTGTTTTAGGCGTGATCGTGGCACATATAGAAGTCCTGTATTAGAGGACCTGAGACCTAGGGACTGAATAAGGCTGGAGAAGGTCAGTAAAGTAAGCAGGGCCCTGCCCATGTAAGACTTTAAAAACTATGAGTAAGACTTTAAATTGAATTCTAAAATGGATGGGCAGCCAATGCAGGGAAGCCAAAACAGGGGTGATATGCTCCCGCTTTCTTGTTCCAGTCAACAGTCGCGCCGCTGCATTTTGGACCAACTGCAGACGCGTTAATGAAGACAAGGGGAGGCCAAGGTAGAGCGAATTACAGTAGTCTAGCCGGGATGTAATGAAGGCATGGATTACTTTTTCCAGATCATTGTAGGATAGGAATGATTTGATGTGAGAGATGATTCGTAACTGATAGAAACTGTTTTTGACAACAGAGCTTATCTGTCTGTCAAGACAGAGCCCTGAGTCAAA
>JAODKC010000084.1:281179-295271 GCA_026777985.1 Mormyrops attenuatus
AAAAAATTGGCCGAGAGACGGCTCGTATCTCGAAAAACTCGTTAGTTGGGACACTCGTAAGTCAAGGTACCACTGTAATACTATACAATTAACATTCAGCATTTATTTCATTTTTTCCAAATGACTTTCAAGTTAGAGGTGTATTGTGATAGAAATTCATGAATGAGAAATGACAACTCAGTTGGTGCTCCGGGTAATGATGTCATTTTATTGTCTCAGCTCAGGGAGCAGCCACTTCACCGTTAGTTCCGTGGCTTTGCTCGTCAAACTTCAGGTTAGCATACCTTTTATAGTGGTGCAGAGAGAGTTCGCGCCCCTTCCCAGAACTAGATCAAACTGGTTGGGGTGGGGCACATACACCTTAACACATATACTTTGTGCAGCTTGCATCTTGTAAGCACGCATACACTTTACAGTATGCAGCCTGTATCCTGCAAGCACAGAGCATATGCACTTTTCACACCCTTTATCTTATGGGATCTGGCCACCTGCTTGCAGGCCCCATCCATCTGTAGCCCCTTTGTGGTTTTCCTGCTCTGTCTGATAAGCGCGCGCTGAACTTTACTTCTGTTCTCTAGCCTACATTTCTGTGAAATCTAATGAACATTAAATCTAGGCACATATTAAGATTAACTCTTAACTTTCTTTAGCTTACATTCTTGGGTGTTAGCTGTCTAACACATAGGCACTCTTGCATCAATATAAAAGATGCTTTTTTAATGCCGATTATAAAAAAATCTCTCTAGTCAATTTTTCTCTCACAGTATGTACTGAAAAGTCAAAGTAAGTATAGTCACCAACACATGTGCACCCAGATGTAATAGGTATAAAAACGCCACTGTGTAAGCATGTCACACACAGCATCATCATGGTGTCGTGATTTGAGGAACTCAAGGGCAGGCATTTCAGCGAAACAAAACAAGGTTTGTTGAACTAAATGCACAGACCGGAAATAAACACGTCTGTGAGGGAACACAAACAGGAAACCTGGCAACCATGAAGGCCACAAGCAAGAGGAAAGTTTGATGTCAATGATGGGACTCAGGAACACATATATATACGGGACAAACGGGAGTAATTTCCACATGAGAGGCAGGACAAGAGGGATAAACAAGTAGCAGATGTGGCTTTTTAGGTCATGGCAGGGATATGACAGTAACCCCCCCCCAAGATGCACACTCTGGGCATGGGGGTATAGACAGGGTACTCAGGGACTAAGACACCAGACCGGACAGCAACAGAGTCTGGACATGACACACACCAGGGCCGGCACTAGGGCAGACATACAAGGCCAGAGGACACGACGGACAGGATCATGGACACGGGACAAGACACATGGCACGACTAAGGGCATGGAGCAGACAAAGGCAGAACCGAGGACCAAAGAGACAGTAGCAGGTACACACACAAACAGTACGGACATGTGGTGGGATAACAAACACAGGGATAGAAACATAATAATAATTGATACTTTATTAATCCTTGTAGGGAAATTGTCTTTTATGCCTTCCTCAACTTGCTCTTTGCAGAGTAAGTTGTCCACGAAGGGCTACCACCTGTAGTGGCGCCCAGGGAGCTGGGGGTTAAGGGCCTTGTTCAAGGCCCTGCAGATGTGCTGAGGCTGGGTTTGAACTGGAGACCTTGTGATTACAAGCACACAGGCTTAGCCCACTGAGCCACACGCTACCCCTTACACATAAGGGTTGGCTTCCTGTGAGCTGGAGGAAGAGTGCGCAACAGGGCCCCTCCTCTTGATTTCTGCAGGAGAGCAACCTGGGCAGTCAGCTTTGAGTGAGTGGGAGTCCAGACAGCCGGCACGGATGGTGTGCTACCGGTGGCCATCCCAGGACCTGGGACTGGATTGATCCAAGCCTCGGGTTGAGGAAGGGGCCCACAGAGCAGGATTCAGGGGAAGGCCCAGAGAGTCCCACTCCAAGTCTTCCAAAAGGCCATCTTCTGGATCAGTCCCACCTGGGCTGGGACACCTGGAGGTGAGCAGGGTGAGCATGGACTGAGTGGTCCTCTCTTGGGGTGGGCCCTGGGACTCAGGTCAGGTGGCCTCCCCTGGGCAGAGCTCTGGAGACTCAGGCTAAGTAGCTGCTGCTGGACTGGGGTATTGGGATCCAGGCTAGGCAGGGCTTAGAGCGGCTAATCTGGATGCAGCCTACTGGGGGCCTGGCGAATGTGATACAAGTACTGCCTTCTTCCTCTACTCTTGACACAAGCTGGTCTCTGCAGGGTGTAGGCTGATGGGTTAGTGCCCTCAGGGGGTGAGGGATGTGTTCACCTCCCACCCCTCTGATCCTGTGGAAAGCTCCTCCAGCCAATCCTCTACCTGTCTGAGTCCATCCATCAGCTCAGGAAACCTCAGAATACTCAAGTCTTTAAGCAGGTCTCTGTATCTGCTCTGGAGGGTGGAAAAGCCAGGAGCTGGGAATAGGGTAAGAGATGGACAGTATAGTATTGAGAGTCCAGTCATTCTGTCATGAATTGAGGAACGAAGGACATTAGGGCAGTGGGTTGCGGTAACGTGGCAGTGATCAGTGAGAACGCTAGTGGCAGACTGGACACGAGTTCTCCAGGAAGATGTACTGGGTGCACCTGGGCTGGCGTATTGCACCAAGTTACCGCCTGTACTGACTCACAGTGCACAGTATGAAACTTATGATCTGCTTAACTCTGGAATTGTCTCATTTGTAAAGGATACAGGGTGCGTTTTGTTAAATTGTGTAGTATTCCGTGAAGTGTATTCAAGCAACTGGGAAAAATTGTAATTTAATTTTTTAATTATTATTTTACTTTAGGGTTTGCATTATTTGAGTTATGTTAAGAAGTATATTAAATCATTGTAATACTCCTTTGTAGACATTTGTGAAAATTGAAATTGTATGGAATCCTCACAAAATCAAAATATGACTAGGGAAAACAAATTTGTGCTGAACTGTTGCTGTACAGCAATTAATTTAAACTTTATTTATATTTAATAATGAACACAAAGAGACATAAAAATAAAATAATGGCCCATGTCTGTGCATTGACTTATTTTCTAGTACAAATAATGAATGAGAAAACATGCAAAAACTGTCCAAAGTTTGACTTTTTAATATGCGCTCCTGTCATACGAAATATTATTTTAAATGAGAAACCAACTGCAGCCAAAAGGAAGGTGAACATGTATTGTTTTCTCATATTTGGATAACAGTGACCCCATTAACCCTTTAAGTTATTATCACAGTAACAGTATTTTCATGGAGGGTCAACCTAAGATGACGTCACCAAAAGGAAGTGATGTTTTCCCTGCTCCCAACCGACTGAATGTCCCTAGGTGTTCAGCCAATCCCTGCCCCTCTCTGCACCCCAGCTGCAGAACAATAGGTGTGTCTTGATGGTCCTCCTTTCAATGTCTAGAATGGATTGAGCTGTGCTGGATACCCTCCTTCAGGACAGCTCTGAGAAAAGACAAAAAGCTGTTACTGCAGTTCTTTCCTCCAGAGAATGAAACCTGAAGGGGATAATGTGCCTCGACATGTACACAACACTGATGCCTTTAGGGTACAGCATTACACTGGGCTCAAACTGAATTCTCCTAAGTCTCCATAGAGAATTTTTGATGTTAACTTCAGTTGTGACATCATCACAAAAGACAAGGGATCCAACAGTCCTCTCCACAAAAGTGCTAATCAGCCTTTATTGTTAATACGATAACTGCTCATAGAAGTATTACATGCCTTTCAGGGGAAATTCTTCTGAGAAAAAAAAACAAGAATTACTATTTACAGGGGCCTCTTTAGCCCCCAAAAACATTCTTCAGCTGCCCCCCTCCAAATAAATGTACACTACTTAGTTTAACCTACAGATCAATTTGACGATTATTCGAGTAATCACTTAAGTCTCCTTTTCATGTGACGTTCTTTCACACAACCTTCACTCACTATTTGACAGAACATGAATTTCAAAAATATTAGCAACAACCATGACAACCTAAATGTAGATAAAAAATTAACAGAAGGAGCATGATTAGATTCTCTTACTGTACACTTGTTGCTCAAAGCTGTACCAGCAGACGCGAAGCAGTGCCGACTCAACCATTTTGCTCAACCATGTATACTGTAAATCACAGCTAATTATACTGCTAATAATATTTAAAATAACTTATTATTCAATTTTAAGATTTATTTTTTTTACTAATATACTTTTAGAATATTCAGATATTAAACAATGCTGACTTAAATGGTGCATTCCCCTGCATTTTCATTACAGTCAGACCCCCCTATTAAAGGCTTAGCCCCCATTTTCATAAATCTCTAGTAAAACTCCTGAATATTTCAATATATGTAAAAAAAAAAAAGAGGAAAAACTGCAGATTCAAAGACATGCATGGGTATAGATATATAATCTTAACAGTGGGTATAACATTTTGTTTGTGTTGATGGCTGCTATTTTAACCACTTATCCAGGGCAGGGTTGCAGACTGAGCCTGGAGTCTAAAGGGTACAGGACATGGGAATGCCATGGTCAAGATATCTTCTCCTTCTACTGAACTTGATATGCAACTGTGTGCAACACTAGCTGCTCTGGAAGACCCAGCACTGAGCCATAGAGATCTGAGCTGTGACGATACTCACATGGGGAAGCATCAGGTATTTTACCCCCAGCCACCAATTGCATGTTGCTGACAGCTTTAGAAGGTACAACCTGATGGCAGGTGGGGGGGATTCTCGGGGGCGGGGGTCGCTGAGGTGGCTGTCTCGGCTGGGACCCCCCAGGCTATCGAGAAACAAAATTTGTGAAAAAACACAATTTTCAAGTTGTTTTTATACATCCAAACCAATGCATTTTTCTTAGTTCTGAATATAGAAGGTAATTTTCCACCTATCAAAATGAATTTGTCTCACTAATACATATTAACCATTATGTGCAAAACATGTCAGTCTGTCCTACAGACAATAGGCTGCTTAAAGTTTCTTAAAATGAGGTACCATTTCTGAGGATGTAGTGTGCACTGACTGACTGAAACTCATAAGTGGAGGCAAACTGTACCAACCTACTCTTAGCAAGCTGTCTTATGAATGAAAAATTTCTATCACTTAGTGAGCCCTAGAACTGGCTGAGTGACACTTTTCTTTTGTGGTGCCTTTTCATGATCATACAAGAAATGGGGTGACACAAGATCCAGTGACTCCTCGATCTTGGTGAAATCTGCAAAACGCAAGGTGAACTCAGCTTGCAGGTCCATGAGTATTCCACTGTATTACATATAATTCTGTGAAGACATGTCGACAGATGCCAGTGTGGGGAAGTGAATCACCCGTTGCCAACTTGCTTGTTAAACAACATCAGCTTTGCCTGAAATGCGTTTACATAGGTGTATAATTCAAGCATAAACGCATCCTTTCTATGAAGTTTCAGATTTAAGTCATTCAAATGGCTCAAAATGTCCACTGCGAAAGGCAAGTCGTACAGCCATTTCTTGTCACGCAGTTCTGGGAAATCCTGCGTCTTGCCTTAGGTGTCCAGAAAGGTGCTTATTTCCTCCCTTAAATCTGATGCCTGTTTTAGCACTTTGCCATCGCTAAGCCAATGTACATTCAGATGATAGATAAGCTCCTTGTGTTCAGCATCAGTGTCTTCCAGTAGCTGTATGAACTGATGATGATTCAGTCCCCTGGTTCTGACAAGTTTTATTAATTTCTCCCCCATGTTAATAACATGGTCCACTTTTAGTGCACATTTCCAAAGAGCCCCTTGATGAATAATACAATGCAAGAAAAATACATCAGAGTCTGCAGAGACGTCATTTATCCTATCATTAATTATTTTCAAAAGTTCTGCATTGTGACCTGTAAGATTTGGAGACCCATCAGTAGTGACACAGATCAATTTATCCCATGACAAATTTAGTCATTCGAGGCAGGCAGAAACGGCAGTGAAATGGTCCTGTCCTGAAAACCTTTCCGGGATTCCATGGTCAGAAACTCTTTGTTTTTTTTTCTCATACATTATTTCTCGTAAGTTCTCAATAATTCCTCGAATAAATATGAAAAGCTGTGCCTTGTCTTTAATGTCCATACAATCATCCAACACAACTGAAAAAGACATATTTAAAGTCCTTAATTTTGCTATCCATTATTGTTACTGTATGTTCACGCCATGGGCGGCGGGAGCCTCAGTGATCACTGTGGCTGCCCTGTCCGCGATGCTAGCAAATGCTGGGGACACTCTCTGACATAGGCAGAGTGGGCGGATACAGAAAGCTGGGTCTTGAAAACTTTTTAAAGGGGCTTATCTTTGTGCCAGCTGCGGATATGGTATCACTTGTCAAAGCATATGTAATTATGCTAAGACAAAGAATACTGCTCTAAATAAGTAATGTTAATGATACAGACGATTCACATTGTTTTGCATGCTATGGTGCCAAAATTAGTATCACCAACTCACCTCGAATACCAGTAATTTTATGCCAACAGGGAGACGTCACTGTATTAGAGGGTATCAAAATGCCCTGTCAAGAGATATTCTATCCCACGGTTTATACCCCAATGGCATTCCATATAATTTCTCCTGCATTGTGCTTGGGAACTGTTTGGTTGGAGCAAAAGTTTACATGCTTGTGTTCTGTGGAACGCTCTTTAGCAGAGCATCTCTACATTCCGATTGGTTGCCGCCAAACCGCTCATTACCATAATGTTGACCCAGCTTCAACTTCAATTTGACGCTCTCAACGCCCAAACGCGCCCTCCCATAGAGAATGAATGACTTCTGGTGGCTTTGATGCTGTCGCCACTCATGGTGTGAATGTATGTTTTGCTGTGAAAGGCTGATATTTTCAAAATATGATTTGCTCTTCAGGCAAACCACACTAGCCGCTTCAACCATACAGCATTTCAAAAATTCTCCTTTTGAGAAAGACCTGCTATGTTTGGTAATTTTGTGCAACAAAATGTAGCTAGCTTTATTTGCATTTTCCTGACCCGTTTACTGATGAACAAAAATATTCTGATGTGTTTATGAATTAGCAACTAATGTAGTAGCCCGTTCTTGTTTATTTGAGAAGTGAATTCCAATATTGTCCTTGATGACAGCAACACTTTCCTGACATATAAGGCACACTGCCTTACATCCAACAGGGGTGAAAAAATACTTGTTTGTCCAATCCTTTTTGAAAACACGACATTCACTTCAATTTTTCACTTTTTAGAGAGATTCATTTTTCATGATTTTTGCCTGGGTTAGGATTAGAGTGGTCACTTAGTGATAATTTGTATTTATGGCAGAATTGTTCCAAATGACACGCAGGCCGGATTAAAATAGGCGGAGGGCTGGATTTGGCCCAACAGCCGTTATTGCATGTTCTGAAGCCTGCTATTCTAATGAGGGACACTGATAAAGAATCTCCTACAAAACATTTGCACAACTCCTATTATGGGGCACAACTTTTAGGAAAAGAAATGGCTCTTAAACACACAATGAGGACTCAGACACACAATCACATGGAAATGAACTGGACACAAGCTGACCATAAGGCCTGTTCCTGAACTCAGTGGTAGAACATTTTTGGGGGGGTGAGCGGAGCTGGTGACTGGGACTGAATGGAGGGCAACTTTCCCACTGAAGAGGGGGCCGCTGGGGCATGACCAGGGGGCCAATGCTGGTCAGCTCTTCTGCTGGACTGGATGAGGCTGGGTTCTGTTACAGGCCTCAAGAGCAGGTTCTCCTTTGTTGTGTGAGACTCCCGCAGAGACATTCAGCAGATCGACATCAGCTTTTAATACAAATCCAAGTCATGCTTTTGTAAATGAGAAACGTGAACCTCAAGGTGTTATTACCAACTAATAGCTATTTTGAGAGTTAAAGGGTTTTCAGCATAGTAGATGAATACAGCACAGTGTGTATCACAGTATGAATGCATGAGATACTGCTCCTATTCTCTGAAAGTGCAACTTACCTTGGATTTACGAGTTTTACTTGAGGATCCAATTATTCCAAGTTGCAGTGAGAGGTTCTGATGTCCATTATTAACCGACTGGTCAGAAATGTCATTTCTGAAGGAAAAAAGCAGAAGGCGCCCAAGAGGCACAATATCGAGCCAGTAAGATGAGAGGTGTGCTATAACAACCTAATATTTCCTGAATTAGGTTAAGGTTTTTAACGCCGAACGAGATGCTCAAGGTGGTCCTGAGTGAACAGACTTTAGCAGGGTTTGAGTACAATCAGCCAGAAGAACAGATGACAGCGAAATATGGTTATTACTGTGTATTGTCTGTCACTGGCTGAAGGACACACTGGCAATGTCAATTTGTACATCTGATTCTACTACATAGATTTTTATTCATTTGTATAATTATGCTTTTTAGTATGACAGTGATATATCATCGTGGAACATATGCATGTTGAATCAAGCTAAATTTCCCCTTGGGGATCAATAAAGTATTATCAATCAATCAATCAATCAAGTAGAGTAATTCTGTTTACAAGGTCAAGTGCCATCTGTAGTCACCCTTCCCTTTGCTGCCACTAAGTGGTGTTACTTCATTCCATTCCATTTTGGTGTGGTTTATCTCCAAATTTGTCGAGATCTTCACAATACAAAGGTCCGACACATAATTTCTATCATGCTGGCAAGATCAAGTTTCTGAGACTGCCCTTCACTCTGCTCTACAATGTGACACAGCTTCAATTTTGGTGCAATTTCTCTCAAAATTTGACCAGTTCCAGTTTGTCACTCATACAATGCTACTACATGGATTGAAAAAGATCTGTCAAATACTTTTTGAGTTAACACAATAATGGTGTCAAGTGTCTGAAACTGTCCTTTTCTTTGATATCGCTATGCAGTGCTGGTTCAGTTTTGTCTTAAATTACAATCACTTCCTGGTCTTCACCCATATAAGGTGCCTGCAAAGACTGTAACCAATTAAAGAAAAATCTATTGAGTTTTCACACTGACAAGATTAAGTGTCTGAGGCTGTCCTTCTCTTAGATATTACTATGCGGCACTGCTTCAGTTATAGATCTTCACCCTTCAATTGTGTTATGCAGTAACTGTCCTTCTCTTTGCTATCATTATGCAGCACTGCTTTAATTTATGTGCATTTTATCTCAAAATTTGACCACTTACAATACAATGTGTCTGTAAAGTTTGAATAACATTGGTCAAATACTTTTACAGTTACGGGGTTTGCAAGACTACAGCCTCTATATTTCTTCCTTTGATGTCACACAATTCATTTTTGGGGCAATTTGTCTGAAGATGTCACCAGCTGTAGATCTTCATCCATATTATGTTTTTTGGAAGCAGCAATAAGATCCATCAAACACTTTTTGATTTATCACATTCACAAGGATAAATGTCATCTGCTTTCACCCTTCCTTTTGCTACTAATTGGTGTTGCTTCAGATTTGGGGCAAACTGTTTCAAAATTTGATCAGTTCCAGTTCATCACCCAGACAATGTTTCTGCAAAGTTTGAAAAAGATGCTTAATACTTTTGAGTAATCACGTTAATGAGAAAATGTCTACGATGGTGGACTGGTCCCAAAACCATATGTATTCCCTGTCTGGGGAACACAGTTCTAGTACTGGATGAGTGTTTGCTCTTTTGCAAAACTATGTTTTTATTATTATTATTTTAGTTAACAAAAACATTGCTAGCATTAATTTTAGTTAACCATAACAACCTACCCTTGAAGTAAACTGATTCTATGCCATGCCCAGGAAAAAGTGTTTAAGGACTAACATCTATGTTTCACTTTTCATTTACTGGAAAACACTCTTCAGTATGAAATGAACAAAGTCAACGTAATCAAAATATGGTATATCTAATAAAAGACGGCCAATTATGCACCCATCTTGTAACTACTTTATCCAGTCGGGCATTGCAGGGTACACTCATTGTGCAACACAATTACACTATGTGTACTGAGAAGCTCTTGGCACATCACTGATACCTGATCAGCCTCTGAGTCAGCCAACGGTGGAAGGAATGGGCCTTCACCTTCCAGCACCAGAACAGGACCAGGACACCAGGCATCAGAATCAGGAAGGTCAAGAAAAGGCCCACCACTAGGCCCTGTTGCTCTGAAGACACCAAGTCAGAAAAAAACACACTTTATGGAGATTTTTTGGAGCCTTCACATTGAACATGTGAATGCAAAAGAACACAAAACTTGGAAGAACACATGTGATACTGACAAGGCATAACTATGGAGCCCAGGTGCCAGTTGAACATAGACCACGCAGGAAAACAGAATAAGGGTGTTTGACTGCCTTTTATAAAACACCCCCACTGGCACTTAATCTAATCTGCCTAACTCAATGGAACTGAATGGGCCCGCTGCTCGGAACCTAATCCGCCTGACTCACGACGGTACCGAATGGGCCTGCTGCTTAGAACTTAATCCAGCTGACTCACGACGGTACCGAATGGGCCTGCTATGTAGAACCTAATCCATCTGGCTCACTGTGGTACTGCATGGGCCCGCTATTCAGAACCTAATCTGCCTGACTCACCATGATACTGCACGGGCCCGCTATCCACACTCCCCCCCAAGCCTTGCTTGTCACAGAAGGGTGGGGCCCAATCTTGGTCACAGTGACAATTCTGGTTGCTGTTGCACACCTGTAACATGCACCCCCCACCACAGATACAGATGTAAATTTACTGCATTTTCACCTGTTATCACAGAATTGCAACCTTTGTTTGCAATCGATGGATTGATGCTAGAGAAGTGATGAGAAAAGGGAGATATTAGACGTGTAAGGCTTAGCGGGCTGAAGACACTGGCTAATGTGCTTTGGCAGACTTTAGAACATCAGTAAAGACTCCTTTTGACAACATATCCGAATATTGGGTAATGCCTTATGTTAAGTGAACTTTCATAATGCATTCATAGAACATTCATAGAACATTCATAAGCAGCATGCAAGTACACCTTAACATCCCTTAACAGCTTTAATATACATTAATAACAAACATTACACGATTATACAATTATAGTGGTTGTTATTATTATATAATGTTTGTCATTAATGTATATTACAGCTGTTAAGGGATGTTGGGATGTTAAGGTATACATACATGATATTTATGAATGTTTTATGATTACTTAATGAATATATTATGAAGGTGTACTAAACGTTTTATGAATGCAATATAAAAGCATTATGAAGGTGCAGTTAATGTAAAGCGTTACCGAATATTGTAATGACCATGAGTAAATACTTTTGTCTTCTTCCTTATGAATTCAGCAGCTCAGCTGATTTGGTGGAGCTAGACTGTGCATATGATCTGATTGGAAGCTGTTTTCTGCTCCATTTGGACATGTATGCTGTATCCTGTGAGTAACTGTATCCTGTGAAACATGACTTAATTTTGCTGCTACAAAGGTGAATAAATTTCTAGCAAAGAGTGGCCCTCACCCCATGTCCGTGACAGCGAGCGAGGCAGTTCATCAGCTCACTGAAGGAACTGTTCTGGCAACGGTGATTGATGCACACCTGAATGCAGAAGACACACAGATGTACTGGATCCTACTATGTTACTGTTGCATGACAGCAGTGATGTAGCCAGTTCTACTGAAGTAGACCCATGAGCAAAAATATTATGACAACCCTCACGTAATACAAATAACAGGAGTATCTTGCAAAAATAGTGCATGTCAAGATCTGGGATATACTAGACGGTAAGTCATCATCTGATACCCTTTCTTAGGGGGCAAATTGTTATGATGCCAGATGACTGGGATCACCAGTACAGCAAGACTTGTGGAATGCTCATGATCAGATGTGGTGTGTACCTACTGACAAGATGCTTGGTGCCAAGACTCATCAAGGTGGGATGTGAATGGAGGCTAACCAGTCTGGTACAAACCAACAGAATGGCAACTGTAGTACAAATTAAGGTAATTTGGTAACACTTTGCTAGAGGGGGCACAAATACTTGTAGTAACTCAGCGACTACTGAAGTACAAAGCAAGAACAAATATAGCCACTACTTGAGCTAAAAGATGCGTCATGATTCATTAGGGATTCACAAATATGGCATCAGTATTTCACTTGTGTTATTCATTACTTGTTCCTTCAGTAGTTCCTTCAGTAATTCACAAAGATTTATAGAATTAACTGATAAAGTAGCAAATATACAGTAGTGACTGCTTTGGATGATGAACAAATACGAGATCAGTATGTAACTAAGAAAGTTTTTGGTAAAAAAAGAATTACGGAACCACATGCATTCCACAGGAGTGGTAGAGCATGGTGATGTCAGTTGCCGTCTGTCACAGTTACAGGACTTGGGGAGTGTAAAAACGATGCCACATGCCTTCCCATCTCCGCACTTGGTCCCAGTCATGACGAGCCCTGGGTCAACGATGTCCTGCTCATCCGGTTTGGTGTAAATAAAGGTGCCCCGGCACGTCCTCTTCATGCCATCAGTGTGGATACTGGTGTCGATAGCCACAGTATTGAAGCCTTTGGGCTTTTCTGCAGTGCTATCACACTGGATCTTGCCACACTTGGCATCGCTGTCAGGGTCGAACATAACGAAAGAGATATAATCCAGGGCAGTGTGTGGCTCAGCAGGCTAAGCTTCTGTGCCTGTGATCAGAAGGTTGTCGGTTTGAGGCCTGGTCTCAGCAAAATAATCGCATTTGTAGGGCCTTGAGCAAGGTCCTCTGACCCCAGCTCCAGGGGTGCTGCATGCTGGTGGACCCTGTGCCCCCCCCCAAGCTTGTTAGCATCTGTATGTGTGTCTCATAGAAGCAAGATACTGTAGGCTGGGCAAAAGCGAATTTCCTCACAGGAATTAATAATCACTATTCTATCCTATAAGGTTCAAGGAAAGCAGACATGAAAGTCCCTTCCTTATGTACTTATGACAAAGAGGGAATGGTTTCCTAAGTATGCTATCATGTATCACAGCCCTCCATGCAGGCAGTTCAGACAGGCCACAGTCATGCACACTTTTACGTCACCTCTTTTCACATTTCACGTAGACCCCCAGTGCGTTTTTGCCACAATTGCCAAATTCATTCCCTGCAGCATTTACCTCCTGAAAGCAGGTATCATGAGCTGGACGGGCACCTGCAAGAAAAACAGACCCATCCTGTGAATCAAATACAAATGCATTCTCATTGAGTCGCAATAATTACTACAGGCTAGAAGACATATTGGCTTCCATGCAACAGAACTAGCTAAATTTGGTAAATTGTGTACAAATCTTCTTACACAGTAGATGCATTTTTTTTAAAAAAAATAACCTTTGGTTGCAGCATTTGTAGCAAGCAACCAACAACTAACCCAATATAAAGTCTAGGAAAACTCTTTATTCTCTAGTAATAGAATACTGTATATGATAAATTCTAACAAATCATTACTCATGATAAAAAATTGTAATATTATAATGATTATCAGTTAAAAGTTTATTAAACCACTGATATTTACTTTACTAGGGCATTATATTGGAGGCCAACTAGCATTGAAATCTGATAATGTATCTGATAATGTATCTGGATACCGTTCAAATCAATCATGTACTGAAGTGTCTTGCTTTTTTCATGAAATGGCATTCTTTTTGTTAAAGATAAAGTTTTTTATCATTATTTAACCATCTGAGACTCCAGGTAACTGAAGTTGAATATAAGATCTTAACATGAAAAAATATTACAGTAACATGCAGCAATAGAAACATTTATGTGTATATTGATTTCTTGCAGCTTCGTTGGTTTTCAATCAATTTCCTTCTGAATTTAACCCACCTTTGGGTTTTGATTGATTTTCTTAATCAAACTTGTTTTTTGTTAATGATTGCTAATATTTATTTCAGTCATGCATCGCTTAACAATGGGGATACTTTCTGAGAAATACATAGTTAGGCGATTTCAGTGTTATCTTGTATTACAACCCTAGGCTAAGGTAAACCTTAAATATAAGTAGAAAGAGTGCACTCAAAAATAACGCAAGTGTAGTATAGTAAATACATAAACCAGTAACATAGTTGTTTATTATCCTTATCAAGTATTATACACTCACCTAAAGGATTATTAGGAACACCATACTAATACAGTGTTTGACCCCCTTTCGCCTTCAGAACTGC
>JAODKC010000084.1:297061-321419 GCA_026777985.1 Mormyrops attenuatus
TTCCTCTGCCCCGTTGATGGTCTGGTTTTGTCTTTCAGGTCCTGTTCTCCCGGTCTCGTCTTGTCTGCCTCTTCCCTTTGGGGGGGGGTTCTGTCACACCCAGCCCCGATTGCCCTCCTGTGGACCACACCTCCTCGTTAACCCCGTGTGGAATCCTTCCGTTTACCCGCTGTTTTCCGTTTCCTGCTCGTTACCGTGTGTATTTAGTCCGCGTTCTAGTCAGTCTTCCCGAGATCTGTCATTGTATTGTTATAGATTTGCGTGCCTGGTGTTCCCTGTCTGCTTGATTTCCCCGGAATAAACCCTGTTTTCCCCGCTACCTGGACTCGTGCGCCTGCTTCCCCTTTCGCCACCGGCCATCGTGACAACTACACCCATAATATGTGTGTGTGGCACCTGTTTACTCCACCTGTTTAGAAATCATAATGGTGTGACCACTTTGAGCGTGGATTGTGGACAGATCGCCATTTGGTGTTGGCAATTCACATTGTGATGACTCTGAGTGCTGTTGCTATACCTGCGAGCCGGTTACACCTGATGCTCGTTAAGACTGTAGCTGATTTGCTCCTTTTTAAACAGGCCAGGCTTTGGGGAAAAGGTTGCTCGTGCTCAGGCGCCTGTTACACGTTGCCATTTGTTTTGTTTTTGTTAGGGTTTTGTTTTGTATTTGATTTTCTTTTTCTGTATTTATTTTACACTACTCTAACATGGTCTGCTTGCACCACTTACATTGCTGACTACTGACGGCCATGTATTATATATGTTTTATTATTTTCATTAAATACTTTATTTACTTGGTAATCTTGGGTCCCGTGTTTTTCCTTGGAATTTTCTTTTTTTGTTGCGATTCTGAGCCAGTAACAATGGTAATTTCATTAAAATAATAAAAAAAGATCCGTCGATTTAAAATATTGATGTCAAATAATTGTTATAGCTGCAAGTGGGGCAGTGGTGGGTTAGCTTTTCTTTTTTTTCTTTGCTTTTAGTGTTCAGTAGCCATCTGGAATATTCAGTATTGATGCTGGTGTATAACGTTCAGGATAATTATAGTTTTAGTTAAAGACTTGTCCTGGGAGTGGCCTGGACTTATCGCAGGTGTTTTTGCCTCTGATGTTGATGGTTTGGACTCATCCCCTGTTCTGGATGCCTCTTCGACTGGAGATTATGTCATCCACATTGGCGAACTGCCATGCTATCTTATAGCCTTCGCTTAGTTGCTGGATTGTATTGCAGAAGTTGGGACTGTAATTTGTAATTTGATTGTAATTAGTGTCCTGTTAAATTACATGTGAGAGGACAATCTACCTTGTATCGGTTGTGTTTTCATTGTTTGTGTATTGAAATCTTTTTAAATTGACCTGCGGTTTTGTCTTTCACCAGGTACAGGGGGGACGAACCGTGGGGAGGCTGGAACTCTGGTGGTGGGATTTTGTACTGTGCGTGGCTACTAAGATTGTAGTGCCACGCAGTGTGTGTGTGTGTGTGTGTGTGTGTGTGTGTGTGTGTGTACATGTTTGTGCCTGGTACACAGGTGGTTTGATTTTCTGCCGCTAGTGCCTCCCCATGAGTGTGTATTAATCTGAGTAAAGTCAGGGCTGAATCTGAGGTCCTGTTTTAAGAAGCTGACTTGTATAAGTGGGTGTGGTTTACCTCACTGCCACACTCTTGCTCATATTCAATGTATTGCTTTTAAAACCAAATATTTTTGTACTGGAACCATGTCTTTGCTCCTTGGCTGATGGTGGACCAAACCTGTGTGCCTCTAGTGTTAGGCTAAGAGGAGAGCCATTGCACGAATATCCCTAGGTGAAAGTCCCAGGGTGGCGTAGCTGGTTATTCTGTTGGCTTACTCCACCTGTTTATGGCAGTGTACCATCCACCACTGTAACAAAAGCACAAATTCAGTCAGTAGATATACTTATATTTAACCTTAAATATGGAGAATAGTTTTGGAAGTAACACTTTCCAGTGTGTGTGTGCATGTTTCCCCTACACCCATCTGGTGTACATTATCACCACTGGATAATATATAATTTCATACTGTTTTACACAAATGTTTTCCCTTTTTGCACTGTCACTTCACACTTTTGGGAACAGGGAGTCTCCACCGTGGCTCCATGGGTGTGAAGTTTGCATGTTCTCCCCTTGTAATTGTGGGGTTTCCTCCGGGTACTCCAGTAATTGTTAGAGTTAATAAGTTGTCTGTAGGTCTGAATGGTGTGTGTTTGTGTGCTTTGTGATGAGATGGCACCCCATCTGAGGTTGTTCCCTGCTTTGTGCTCGTAGCTTCCAGGATAGGCTCTGAAACACCATGACTCGGAGTAGGAAAAGCGATAATAGAAAATGGATGGATGGATGGACATCGTAATCAGAACTGCTAACCCCCACAATGAGTACACAGAGGTAACAGCAAAGTGGACTTGAAGCAAATTTAACTGTGTGATTCAAGCAGAGACAGACTGAGTCAGCCTTGCCTATGCTGCAGTTAAAGTGTCAGACAAGTCTATTTCGTAAGTCACTATTTGTGATTTTTGTTTAAAAGTACAGTCGTATTCACTTTAGGATTTAAGTAATCGGGGATGTGTAATTGATCCAGCAGCAAAATCAGATGGGAAGTTTTTAATTTACATTGATGTCACATGCCAACCACAACGGAGGGAAATGTCTTAATATACACTCAGACATGGGCACGCAAGAAAACATTTAAAAGAAACATGAGTAACACTAGAGGGGGCAATGATACTCTTACTTATGTATTAATTAGCCACTAAGTTTTGGTTACATACTCTCATGTTTGTTCATCATTAATGAATCATGATGTATCTATTTGTTACTATATCTGTTATTACTGTAAATCTTTGTGAACTACTCAAGGAACTGCTGAAGGAACAAGTCATGAACACAAATGAAATGGTGATCGCATGTTTGTTCATAATTAATGAATTGTGACATATCTTTTATCTCACTTAGCTGCTGAAAAGTGATTAACTGAGTTGCTACTAAGTACTTGTTCACCCTTAAAAATGGTAAATGGACAGCATTTATATAGCACTTTTCTACTCCTACAAGTACTCAAAGCACTTTACAAGTTCATGCCTCACATTCACACACCAGAGCCAAAGGCTGTCATGCAAGGTGCCAACCTGCACACCAGGAGCAATTTCCGTTACAGTGTCTTGCTCAAGGACACTTTGATAGAATCAGGAGAAACAGGGGCTCAAACGTGCAACTCTCCGGTTGCCAAACGATAGCACTACCTCCTACGCCACCATCTTCTCAAATACAGGGTTGCCAAAAAATGTAACAATGGTTCCAGTTAAGTGGGGACTGAGAATTGACTGCAATGCCAAATAGGATATATATCAGCCCTACCGCCTTTCTTCACTGAACAGCTGTCCTGAAGCTCGAAGCCAGAAACCTGAAGCTTTGATCAGCATACGCTGGGTACAGAGGTTAGCATGTGAGCCTGAGGGGAGGGGGTTGTACTTACTCATTACGTTCAACCTGCAACAGCAGTTCTTTGCCCTGGACATCCAACAGTATCTCACCCCGGGCTGGGAAGCGGGTCTGTGGGAGGACAATGTGGAGACAAGTCTTATGTATGTCAAAGGCCTCACATAACAAATGCAAAGGCACACTCACCAGTATTGGAACCAGAAATCACATATCTGCATATGCATACACACTCACGCCCTTATAATATAATAATAAAGGTAGGTTGTCATATTGGGATTAGAGTTTTCCCCATAGAAATGAATGGAGAGTCCTCACAAAGATATAATTACAAACCTGTGTGTGTGTGTGTCCAAAATTTCTTAGTATGAATATCAAAACATTTTGTACAATTCTATACTTCCAATTTTGTTGGAACAGTTTGAGAAAGGCCCTTTTTCTGTTCCAGCATGACTGTGCCCCAGTGCACAATGCAAGGTCCAAAAAGATATGGTTGGGTGACTTTGGTGTGGAACAACTTGAGTGGCCCACACAGAGCCCTGGCCTCAACCCTGTCAAACACATTTGGGATGAACTAGAATGGAGATTGTGAGCCAGGCCATCACATGCAACATTAGTGCCTGACCTCCGAAATGCTCTTCTGGATGAATGGGCAAAAGTTCCCAATGACACACTCTAAAATCTTGTGGAAAGCCTTTCCAGAACAGTGGCAGCTGTTATAACTGCGAAGGGGGGGGGAAGCAACAGACGATGGACGAAAAGCATTACAAATACTGCGGGACTACTACGCAGGCAAAGGGAAGCCACATGTAATTAGCCTGTATACTGAACTAACCTCACTCCGAAAGTTAAGTAGCGAAAGTGTGATTGACTACATCATACGGGTGGAGTCGGCCATCACGGCACTGAGAAACGCTGGTGAAACATTGAGTGATGGACTATTAGTAGCGATGATTTTGAAGGGATTGCCGGATTCATTTAAACCATTCGCGATCCATATTATGCAAAGTGAAGTGCCGATTCCTTTTGTTGAATTTAAAACCAGATTACGGAGTTACAAAGACACAGAGAAGATGCGCGCTGCAACGTCTGATGACAACATGATGAAAACGCGGATACAGCCGAGTGCAAAACCTGCTTCGGTGAGTACGAGTTATCGGGGAACCAAGAGTACCGATATAGTGTGCTTGTATAAAAGGCCACATGGCAAAAGCATGTCAACGCAAACAGTGGTGCAGCCAGTGTAAAAACTCCACGCATCGCGACGCGAGCTGAAGACGGAAGCAGCGAAGCAACAACGCGAGACAAGTCTCAGAGGAGATGAGTAGCAAGGAATACGCATTCTGAATGAGTGATGGAAACGCAGAGGTCCTACCAAGGCGCGTTATAAAGCTGATTGGTCTGATGGTAGATACGGGGGCAACCTCACATATCATCACGGATATAACGAAGTTCAAGAAGTTTGACGATAGCTTCCACGCCGAGACACACTGTGTAGAGCTGGCTGATGGCACAAGATGCCATGGGGTCACAGAGCGCAGGGGTGATGCAGAGCTCCGCTTGATTGACAGTAAAGGACAACGCCACATCACGACGTTGAGATAGGCCTTGTACATCCCCTCATACCCACAGGACATCTTTTCTGTAAAAGCAGCCACAGCCAATGGAGCAACTATTATCTTCAAACAAGGGAAAGACATCCTTCAACAGAGAGATGGTACAACATTCCTAATTTATGAATAGAACAGACTGTACTATATACAAACACTGAATGGCGAGTGTGTTGATCATTGTAAGAGTTGTCATGACATGCAGACATGGCATGAAATTTTGGGGCACTGTAATTATGATGACATTCAGAAATTACAGGGAGTTGTTGATGGTATGACAATCAAAGTTACACCAGACAAACCAGTACTACCCTGTGAGGTGTGTATCCAGGGAAAATTTGCTCAGACGCGTAACAGGGAGCCAGATGTAAGGGGCAAAACAGCTCTTGAGTTAGTGCACACCGATCTGGCTGGTCCAATAGACGCAGAGTCTAGAAATGGGTACAGATTTGTATTGTCATTTACTGATGACTACTCCAGTACGATTTTTGTGTACTTTTTGAAAAATAAGAGTGACACAACATCTGCAACAGAAAAATTTCTTGCAGATACTGCCCCATATGGGACAATTAAATGTATTAGATCAGATAATGGTAGAGAATTCACGGGGAGGAATTACCAAGACCTACTCAGCAAAAATAGGATTAGACATGAGACCTCAGCTCCATATTCGCCTCATCAGAATGGTACTGCTGAGAGAAATTGGAGGGCATTGTTTGACATGGCACGGTGCATGTTGATAGAGGGTGAATTGCCAAAAAATTTGTGGACCTACGCAGTACAGACGGCAGCTGTAATAAGAAACAGATGTTATAACAGACGCACAGGACAGACACCTTACTTAATGCTAACAGGGAGGTGACCTGACCTCTCTAGGATACAGAAGTTTGGGTCAGTGTGTTATGCCTATAAACAGGACAAAAGAAAGCTTGATTCAAAATGTGAGAAAGGAATCTTTGTCAGGTATGACAAAAATAGCCTGGCTTATATGGTTTACTATCCTGAAAATGGGAAGGTACAGAAACACAGATTGGTAAAATTCATGACCAAGACTAACGTAGAGCGGGAAACACAGACGGACATTGACGATGATTTGGAAATGTTGAACAGAGTTAGTAAGACTAGAAAAAATACTAATGTGAGTTCAGGGCATACACAGGACCAGGTTCCAGTAAATGCTCCTGAGAAAACACAGACACAGGCATCTGAACCACAGATAAATAAGACCGATAACAAACCCAGGCGATACCCCTCTCGAGTGAGACAGAAACCTGCTTATTTAAGTGATTATGTATCGGGAAAAGAGAATGATGTCCAAATTCTGACTAACATAGATTTCTGTTACAAAGTGATATGCATTCAGGGAAGCTGTTAATTCACCAAACTCAAAAGAGTGGTGTAATGCAATGGATGAAGAAATGCAATCATTGAAAGATAACGACACATTTACCTTAACCAGCTTACCTGAGGGTAAGAAAGCAATGGGGGGTAGATGGGTATATGCAGTTAAGAAAGATGTTGATGGGTCTGACAAGTTCAAAGCACGATTTGTAGCCAAGGGATACAATCAAAAAATGGAAATTGACTATGAGGAAACATTTTCTCCTACTGCCAATATGACTAGCATCAGGGTATTAATGCAAAAAGCAGTACAGGATAACTTGATCTTACATCAGATGGATGTGAAAACTGCTTATTTGCATGCACCAATAGATTGTGAGATCTACATTGAACAGACAGAAGGTTATGAGATCAAATGCAAAACTAATAAGAAATTGCTGTGTAAACTGAAAAAGTCACTGTATGGTCTAAAACAATCAGGAAGAAACTTTAAGACAATATTGAACGAATTTCTGATTGATAATGGATTTGTAAAAAATCCGATGGATCATTGTGTTTACACAAAAGAAACAACAACTGAGAAAGTGATTATGATTGTGTGGGTAGATGACTTGATTATTACTGCCAGTGATGAAAATGCACTAAAGGTTGTGAAGGAAGCGCTCACTGGAAAATTTTAAATGAAAGACATAGGTAGATTGAAAATTTCCTTGGTATTGATTTCGAGCAGGATGATGAATGTGTAAAAATGTCACAGAAGAGATATGTGAAGAAAATCCTAGAAAGATTTGATATGCAACATTGTAAACCAAGAATGACTCCTTGTGAACAAAATTTGAGCTACAATGATGGTACAGAAGTGATGCAAGATGTCAAGAAATACAGAGAGGTTGTAGGAAGCCTTATCTATCTCACTACATGTACAAGACCACATCTCGGTTTTATTGTTAGTAAACTGTCTCAGTACTTTACAGAACCGACAGAAGAACAATGGTGTACAGTTAAACACGCACTGAGATATCTAAAAGGCACATCTGAGAAAGAGTTGTGTTACAGAAGAAGTGACACTGACAAACTGGGCATTTATGCTTACAGTGATGCGGACTGGGCGCCCGATGTAGCTAACAAACGCAGTACAACTGGTTTTTGTGTGAGCCTTAACGTGAATGGTCCTTTGGTTTCATGGAAAACCAAAAAGCAACCAACTGTTGCACTGTCTACGTGTGAGGCAGAATATATGGCTTTAGCTGCAACTACACAAGAATGCATGTACCTAGTTCAGCTGTTAGAAGGTATTGATGGATATCAGTACACACCACCTGTGATATATGAAGATAATCAGGGTGCGATTGCATTGGCGAAGAATCACTTTGTTAGGTCATCGTTGAATGATGGAAAGATACATTTGATATATTGCACGGCTGAACAAATGATAGCAGAAGTGATGACAAAGCCTGCAACAACATTTAAGCTGATTAAGTTTGCAAAGTTTATGTTTGGAGAGTAGATGTACACAGGAGAGTGTATGTGATGTAAAGAAAGAAAAAAAAATAGAACCTACTGTATTTTTCTTTGAAGGTGATAATGTGAGAGCAAGTGGGGGTGTTGGCAGAAATGAAAAATGTGCTCTCAATTGTCAACTGTATCTATGTAAATAAGTTTGTATTGATGACCGAAGGGTGGCAGCTGTGAGCTAAGCCAATGTTGAAAAGTGTTAATAAAGTTTTCTTCTTGAAGGTGAAGAGACAGGAGTTTCCCACGTGTGTGTGTCAGTCCTCCAAAAGGGTGTACATATTCAGTTTAGTATATATTTTACACGCCATAACCGCTGTAGCATGTATTTCTGTTAACATGTCCCAGTACTGAGAGAGAGACAGAGAGAGAGAGAGAGAGATCCAAGTATACCTTACATTGTGGGGTTAAGGGTGTCATGATTGGGATTAGAGTTTTTCCCATGGAAGTGAATGGAAGGTCCCCATTTAGATGGGTACGTGTGTGTGTGTGTGTCATCACTTAAGGTTGGAAAAAGTAAGTGAACCCCAAGCTAATGACTTTTTTAAAAGCTCACTGCAGTCAGAATTTAGCACACCTGGAGTCCAGTTAATGAAACGAGTTCAGGGGTGTGGCCTAGAATGACTTTGGTTGATAAAAACCACTGAAAAGGTTGAGTTTGGGCTTTTGACAAGAAGCATATCCAGATGGGAATCATGCCTCACACAAAAGAGCTGTCTGAAGACCTACGATCAAGAATTGTTAAGTTACATAAGGCTGGAAAGGGTTACAGAGTCATCTCAAAGATTTTACATATTCATCAACCTACTGTTAGACAAGTTGTCTATAAATGGAGACAATTTGGTACTGAGGATGACCCCAAGAGCACAACGCAAAGTCATCTTTCAGGTAAACCAGAAAGCCTAGAAGCTTCAGGAACCCTAGAGTGACAGCGAAAGACCTGAAGAAGTCATTAGAACTGTCTGACATCTGTGTTCATGAATCAACAATATGCAAAACACTGAACAAGAAAGGAGTCCATGGCAGAGCACCAAGAAGGAAGCCACTGCTGTCAAAAAAGAACATTGCTGCACGGCTGAAGTTTGCAGGAGCACTTGGACACTCCACAACAATACTGGGAAAATGTTTTGTGGAATGATAAAACTAAAATTGAACTATTTGGGAGGAACAGGCAAAACTTCATTTGGCATAAAAAGGGCACTGCAAATCAACATAAAAACATCATCCCTACAGTAAAGTATAGTGGAGGGAACATCATGATTTGGCTGTCATGATTTGCTGCATCAGGGCCTGGACAGCTCGCCATCATTGAGGGGAAAATGAATTCCCAAACTGATCAGCAAATTCTTCAGGATAATGTGAGAATGTCTGTCCGTCAACTGAAGCTCAGAAGAGGCTGGGTGATGCAACAGGACAATGACCCCAAACATCACAGCAAATCCACAGCACAATGGCTTCAGAGGAACAAAATCCGCCTATTGGAGTGGCCCAGTCAGAGCCCGAATCTCAATCCTATTGAGATGCTTTTTTTTTTTTTTAACTCCTATTGAGATGCTGTGTAATGACTTGAAAAGAGCAATACACAGAAGGCAACCAAAGAATATGGAAGAGTTAAGGCAGTTCTGCAGGGAAGAATGGGCTAAAATTTCCCCCACACGATGTGCAGGTCTGATCTGCAGTTACAGGAAGCGCCTGGTTGAGGTCATTGCTGCCAAAGGAGGGTCAACCAGTTATTAAACCTAAGGGTTCACTTACTTTTTCCACTACGACTGTGAATGCTGAATATGTTTGTATAATACAGACATGAAAGAGTAGAACTTGTGCTAATTGTATATATCAGTATATTAGTACTAGGGGTGTGCAAAGCAGCCGGTATTTGTATCTGTATTTGTATTTGTTGAGGGGGGAAAAGTATTTGTATTTGTATTCGAGATACGTAAAATTCAAAATAGGCGTAAAAATCCAACCTTTTTAACCGAATGTTAACGTTAATCTGTCAACAGCCTAATGTCTAAATTACCGAGCTAACAGAGCTTCGTAAACAGAGCGAACATGAGAGCACCCGACTGCAGACGTCAATAATGCAGCGTAATGGAATAATCTAAATGCTAAAAATAGTCCAGAATAGTATAAAATATAAATATATAACATCAAATTCTACAGTTAAAGATAGATTAACTATATACAGTATATAAAACGGGCTTTATTATGTACATATTACCAAGAGTTTAACAATCTTATTGCTTGTGGAAAGAAGCTGTTGCACATTGTTTCTGTTCTTGATGTTTTGGAGTGATATCTCCAGCCAGATGGCAAGAGATCAAAGTCTATGAGAGGCATGTGAGGAGTCTCACCATGCAGAGGGCTTTCTTCTTACATCTGTTCTCAGTGGAGCGGAGAGAGACCTAGATAACCCTCTCAGTCATCCGTACGTTGCAGAGTCTTCCTGTCAGACATACTGCAGTTTTCGTACCAAGATGCCATACAGCTCCTCAGGTGAAACTAGCTAGTCATTGGCAGTAGAGCTACTCATGAAGAGTAGCTATCATTTTCAGTCGGCACATGGAGGTACATTCGGTTTCCAGCAAACAAACCAAAAATTATAAACTGTTTTACAATTATTTTATATATTCCTGTCATTCTTGTTTAGTGGAATAAAGTTTGTTGATTTGCTTTTTTGCCATTAATATTAATTATACAACATAATCTAACATCATTTCTATGTATACAGCATAAGAACGTAAATCCTTTAAATTGATTAAATGTATTTCAGTCTGAAAAAATGTGTAGTGCTGTTGTCTCTTTGCCACAGATGTAGTTGATGGCAGGGGCAGGGGGTCAATAGTGTCGTGGCCAAAAGTTTTAGGAATGACGCAAATATTAATTTTCACCAAGTCTGCTGCCTGTTTTTATGATGTCAATTTGCAAATACTCCAGAATGTTATGGAGAGTGTTCAGATGAATTGCAATTACTTGCAAAGTCCTTCTTTGCCATGAAAATGAACTTAATCCCAAAAAAGCCCAATTTCCACTGCATTTCAGCCCTGTGTCATGCCAACAGTAAAGCATCCTGACACCATCCATGTGTGGGGTTGCTTCTCAGCCAAGGGGATGGGCTCACTCATAATTTTGCCTAAGAACACAGTCATGAATAAAGAATGGTACCAAAACATCCTGCAAGAGCAACTTGCAACCAACCACCCAAGAACAGTTTAGTGACAAACAATGCCTTTTCCAGCATGATGGAGCACCATGCCATAAGGCAAAAGTGATAACTAAGTGGCTCAGGGAACAAAACATGGACATTTTGGGTCCATGTCTGGGAAAGTTCCCAGACCTTAATCCCATTGAGAACTTGTGGTCAGTCTTCAAGAGGCAGGTGGACAAACAAAATCCCACAAATTCTGACAAACTCCAAGCATTGATTATGCAAGAATGGGCTGCCATCAGTCAGGATTTGGCCCAGAAGTTGATTGACAGCATGCCAGGGCAAATTGCAGATGTCTTGAAAAAGAAGGCCCAACACTGTGCAAATATTGACTCTTTGCATAAACGTAATTTAATTGTCAATAAAAGCCATTGACACTTATGAAATGCTTGTAATTATACTTCAGTACCATAGAAACATCTGACAAAAAGATCAACAAACACTGAGGCAGCAATCTTTGTGAAAACCAATACTTCTGTCATTCTCAAAACTTTTAGCCACGACTGTAGATGTGTGGTAGAAGCCAGCAGATGTCAGTGTGTCAGGAGAGGGCGGCTGTTTATAGCAGCCGTAGTTGTGTGCAGCTCATCTCGGGCCACCCTGGATCTTCTGTACAACCGACTACTCTGCCTGGATCACCTGCCTTTCGTAATGAAAACCACTTGTATGGTATTTCCTGTTAAATACTGATAATTCCTCTCAGTGCATTGTGAAGTAGGCCTACCATGAGTTATACTGAGCATTTCCTTTGTAACTAGTTTTGATGGTACTGTGTTATTTGACCCTTTGCCTGATTACCTGACTTTAGTTCTTTGAATTACGTTTCAGTTCTCGGTTCTCTCTCGATTTGGTTTTCTGTCAGTTTTGCCCATTTACTTTGATTTCTGGTTTCTAAGTAAAAGAAACCCATCGTGGATTGTCCTCACCACAACTAAATGGTGAAAATACACTCTTATTAGCAGTAACTTTATTGATGCCTGCATGACTTCTGCTGACCACAGTGCAATATCCTGTGCATTATTTTTAATGCCGTCACTTCTCTTTGAGTTGCTAACCTTGAGCTCCAAGAACAGATTATATTCCGTCTTGCTTGAATCTTTGGCTTGACCTAATTTGTTTGCATGGTTTTTATATTTTGTCTATTAAGAGCAGCCTGTCTGCAGCACCTTGACCTGATGACTGTGATCACGAAAACTTATTCAGTACAGGGTGGAAACCCACATAAACACTGCACAAAATTTGCATGATATAAAATTATTATTTATTTGACTGAAATGTACTTAAACAATTAACTTAAAAAGTAGACTGTGGTTTTATGCATTCCTATTAACCAGAATTCACTTTTCAATATAAATGTAGAGAAAAATTCAAGAAAATATCAGTCCTTTCACAACCTATAAAAACTGAGCCCGAATCTAGTTTGGTTGAACCGATTGGTTACCAAGGAGACAATCACTTTTATGTGCTGGGTAACAGTGATGATTTAGGAGAGGTTTTACTGCAGATACACTGCTTCCTCTTACATGATAGGAAGAGAGTCTAGCATGTGTCACCGGAGCTAAAATTAAACATCTCCTCTTCCTGCTGCGCTGGAACTGAAAAGACGTACCGTTTAAACTCTGCAAAAGAACTGACAAAATGAGAGCATTGCTCTAGAATTTCCGATCAGAGCCCCTTACACACATTTCACGGTAAAACACTTTTTGTTGCGCTTTCATATCCATTTTTAATTTTTCTTGGTAATTCAATACCAATAGATCTAAAACTTCTTTAGTTATTTAGCAGATGCTTTCATTCAAAGTGACATAGTATTTAGAAAGCATGGTCAGTCAGTCTCTGCAGCTAATTGAGTTTAAGGGCTCAAAGGGATTTGAATCGGCAACCTTCCGATCTCAGCTGCAGAACTACACACTGCCCCTTTAAGGTGGGAAGGAGTAACCTCAGATGGGACATGGACCCACAATCTGCAAGCATACCTTCTGAATACTTGGTTCAGCTGTATAAATCCAGACCACTATCCAAGTAATTTTCTTTGATGGGAGTGCCTCTTCCCCATTTTCATTCCACTTGCATAAAGTTTCTACTTGTTCCTTACTTTTGTTCCAGGATTACTTGGAAAAACTGATTCATTTCTTAGGGTGCAGTTAGCCCAGAGATACAGCAGATCAAAGACTGGAAAAATGCTCCAATAACCAATCATCACAATGCTTTAATCTGTACTATAAATCCATCCTTCCTCCTAACTCCAGCTTACAGACCCAAGTAGAAACGGATCAGACCAGTCCTGCAGGAGGTGAGAATTTGGCCTCAGTGTCCTGTGTCTGCACAACAAGGCTGCTTCAAATGCACAGATTGGACCATCTTCAGGGAAGCTGCCACCCATGGCAGTTCAGTAGACCTGGCCTCAATGACTGGCTACATCACCGCAAACCCTAGTTCTCTGCAGACATGCACACCCTGGTGAAAATCAGAGATGATGCTTACAGGTCTGGAGACCAATCAGCCATAACATTAAAATCACTGACAGGTGACGTGGATAACATTGATTGACTGATTTCACTGCATTGTCACTTGTCAAGGGTGCCATTATATATCAGACAAGTGCACAGTCAGTTCTTGAAGTTAATATATTAGAAACAGGAAAAATGGACAAGCATAAGGATCTGGGCTACAGTTCCCAAAAGCTCCCCTTCGCAAATTACATAGTGGGAACCGTTCAGTTGAATGGTTCTGTCTATGTCAGTTGCTAACATTGTTGTCAACTATGGTTTTGGGAGGGACTTCGGGCACAAGGGCCAAATTGTGATGACTAGACAGCTGGATCAGAACATATCCAAAAGCATCTTCCCGATATGCAGTAGTCAGTACCTACTAAAATTAGTCTACAGAAGGCCAACTGGTCAACTAGCAATTGGGTCATGGGTACCCAAGGCTCATTGATGTGCATGGGGAGCAAAAGCTAGCTGTGCTGGATAAAAGGTTAATGCTGCCTATGATAGAAATGTGTCAGAACACACAGTGCATCTCAGCTTGCTGTGTAGGGGGCTGCATAGCTGCAGACCATGCTGACCCTTGTCCACCACCAAAAGCGCAGATAAGTGTCACAACTAGACCATGGACCAATGGAAGAAGGTAGCCTGGTCTGATGAGTCACATTTTCTGTTACATCATGTGGATGGCTGGGCGCGTGTGCATTTTTTTACCTGGGGAAGTGATGGCACCAGGATGCGGACGAAGGCAAGAAACCTCCAAAACTCCAAAAATAACAACACATCAAAGTTCAGACAAGTTTGTGAAGCTCAGGGATGCCTCAGCTGCCAAGATGCAGCATGTAGAGATCCACTCACATAACAAGCTCTAGTTTTGCAAAGCACTGCAAGTTTCCTAATGCACATAAACTCTTCTATAACATTACAGCAATGTTAAAAGTGTTGCATTTGAATGAATGTTGCATTTTTATAGTGCTTATGAAAGTACTGTATGTTTGTTACCTGGAATATCTGCATATTGAGAAGAACTGACTGTTTATTACCGTGCAGCTTGATGTATTTTGTATTCATATCACAGTTTTTCAGCATTGCCTTCTGGTAAAATCAATAGCTGCTTGCCTTCTTCAGTGATAAGGAAACACTCTGACTTACACTGGACCATTCAATAGTTGTCAGTTTGACATCCAATATAATCAAACCAAATGGCCACCTGTGAAACACAAAACAGGAAATGATGTGGTAAGAGATTTGTTAGGTTTAGTCTTCTGGAAGGACGCTGGAATGTGTTTTTGGATTTAGAAGCTAAGAACACCTTATATTTGCGAATGGCCCCAGACAGGTTGAGACACTAAAGCTAAGTGTTTCACCTTTCTCAGGAAAGTGTTTCATACTTCTGTTGTTTTATCTACTATACATTGTAATCATTATGGAACCAACAAGACCCAACAAGCCTGTGCCATTGAGATCTGGGGTCATCTGAGTAACTTCATCCGTATCTCAGTACCAAGACCAAATTCCAGCCAGCTATCTGCATATTTCCCGCCTTTGGCTCATCTGTAACAACATAACAAAACACTCATATTCCCGGCTTTAATAACTTGATGCCTTTTTATAAATACTTATAGCCATGTTTATAATGCTTTATGCATTATAATGCATTATAATGCATTATGAATGTGTTTATAAGTTGCTAAAAACATGGCCTTATGTAAAGTGTTACCCAGCACTTTTCAAAGAGGTCTTTGTTTATGGAGTAGACAATAGATTCACATGACTGTAATTGACTGGCTATATTTATCTGTAGGTTATACACAGGCATACATGTACAATACCACTCAAAAGTCTGGACAGGCCAAGCTGCCTACAAAGGAAAGTAATTGTCTCACGTCCCATCTTCATGTTCCTGTGACCACAGTTGCCAATATTATTGAAATGTATAAGGTTCATGGGACTGTAGCCAACCTCGCAGGCTATGGACACAAGAGGACATGCAACACCAGGTTGATCAGAAGGATAGTGTAGAACTGTAGATGGTAGAAAAAGAGCCAAGGAAATCAATAATGGGTTCCATGTAAGACGACCCAGGAGGGCTCTACCGTTGACAGAAAAACATAAAAAAGTGTGGAATTCACCAAAATGCATGTTAACAAGTTTCTGGGAGAATGTTCTTTGGACTGATGAGACAAAACTGGAGCTTTTTGACCAGTCACATCAGCTCTATGTTTACAGAAAGGAAAATGAAGCCTTAAAACAAAAGACACCATACCTACTGTGAAACGTGGAGGGGGCTCGACTTTGTTTTGGGGCTGCTTTGCTGCATCTGGCATGGGGAACCTTGAATCTGTGCAGGGCACAATGAAGTCTCAAGACTACCAAGGCATCCTGGAGCGAAACATACTGGCCAGTGTCAGAAAGCTCAGCCTCAGTCGCAGGTCATGGGTCCTCCAATAGGATAATGACCCAAAACATACAGCTAAAAGCACACAAGAATGGCTGAGAAAAAAACACTGGACTGTTCTTAAATGGCCCTCCAAGAGCCCAGATCTTAATCCTGTTGAACATCTATGGAAATATCTGAAAATTGCAGTGTGGAGACGCCACCCTTCTAACCTGAGACAGCTTGAGCAGTTTACTCAGGAAGAGTGGGCCAAACTACCTGTTGGCAAATACAGGTGTTTCATTATGAAGTACAGAGATCGCTTGTTGGCAGTGATTGCTGCAAAAGGTGGTGCCACAAAGTATTAAATTAAGGTACCATCTTTTTTGTCCGTGTCATTTTCATTTCTTTAATTATATAAAATATTCAACTGAATCAAAAATCAAAAGCCAAGACTGATTTGTGTTAAATATGAAATAAACAATAAGGGATGTCATCAAACCTTTGTCAGTTTCAAGTTATTTCAGAGATAGTTGTGTTTTTTTTTTTCTTTTTTTGTGGAAGGGTACCAACATTTGTCCACGTCTGTATAAAAACTAAAATGGGTGAATGAAGTAAAATGTGATGAGGTATAACTAAAACAAGGGAACAAGGGAATTAATAAAACATGGCCATGATATATATAATTTTTATCTTTATGTCACGAGCGGGGCTTTGCAAGTCCCCACAATGTAATAGTTACAAAAACTCACTCACTCTCTCTCTCTCACTCTCCCTCTGTCTCTCTCTCTCTCGCTCTCTCTCTCTCTCACACACACACACACACACAGACACAGATCAGTTTAGGCACTTCCATTTCACTTAAGTTGCACGTTTTTGGACTGTGAGGACACCAGAGGATTTGGTGTAAACTCATGCACACCCTATCTTACAGTTTTTCTGAATTGCTAAAACGCATTTCCTAAAATCTACTCTGCTTTTCTAACCACAAACCGTAAAATTTAAGCTACACTCACAAAACCTTTGACTCATCTTGCAAAATCTAACAATCTTCTCAAAACTGCATTATCTTTGTTTAAAAGCAAACACTGCTTTCAGATCATGCGTCAAGCCAGTTGGTACATAAACACTACTGAGCAGTCATTTACACACTATAGCAAAAAACTGAAAACACTCCCAGTCAACCTTTGCTGGCATGTAGAGAAATGATTACTGTGGAAGTGGTCTTTTGCATGTTGAGCTACAAAATTCAAACCAAGAGACTGTAGTAAAAAAAACTTATGTAATGTTATGTATATAACGATATATAATGTTTGCAGTATTCAGTACTCCAATAAGGTTTCTGTAAAGGACAAAGTAAAACATCCAAACAAGAGCCAAATTACAGTAAAATATTGTGTAACTGCCAAGCCAGAGTCCATCCATCACTGCTAAATGCCAACTGGGGTTGTGGGGGGGACCGGAGACTATCCTGGGAACAATGGGCACAGGCAGGAACCAATCGTGGGCAGCCGCCAAAATACTGCAGGGCACACACACAGTCAATTACAGGGCCAACTTAGAGTCACCAATTAACCTATCCTGCATACTTTTGGACTGCGGGAGGAAACCAGAGCCCTATGGAGAGAGCATGCGAACTCCACACAGAAAGGTCCTACTACCGGCCCGAGGACTAAACCCAGGACCATCTTGCTGTAAGACAGCAGCACTAAGCACTGCACCACCGTGCTGCCCCCAAGCCAGAGTCAAGGAAGAATATTCATTCTGGCTCATCACCATGTCTCAGGGCTGGGTCAGGACAGAGCACTTTGTCTACATCACAGGAAATGCTCTCCTTTGCTGGGCGATGCAGAAAGAATCCTCTGTGTGACCCATTTGCAATCTGTACCTCGAAATTCAACTCACCTATGGCACTTGCATTCTCATCTGGCATGTATTCTATCTTCTAGTCACTCTTTGGCTTCTTCTCATGCTTAGAAACATGTACAAACAGTTTTGAGCCATTGTGTTTAAATGATGACTACATTGGCAGTTTTGTTCCAGGAATGAGGTTTAGTGTTTTAGCAATTCAGAAAAACTGTAATTAACAAAATGTGGTTTTGAGCAGAAAATGAACTGTTTGGCTAATTGTGTGATATTCGTGTGCTGCTGTGTTTAGAGTTTAGATAAAGTGTTTTATGTATACGTTAGCAGTTGTTAGTGATTGTGAAAAACTGTCATATGATGTCAGCTATTTGCTTTACGCAAGCAGAAGTGCAGAGGAAGCAACTCTTCATAGAAGGCTGTGGTTTTGCTGCATTCTGAAATAATCCACACCCATACAGCTTGTTTTTCTCCTAAGATGTAATCTCTTTCCTAGAAGAAATTGTGTAACACACTGGTGAGAAAAAGCAAAAGGAAATCTCTGTACACTCCTTACTCTGTACACTACTTATATCGGTTAATCCCCTTACTTGTATAGGTAGCCCTACTTTCTCTCTCATCTATAGGAGGGTTGCAGTTGTATTGTGCAATCGCCTTACGCTGCCATCTTGGTGCAATGTCAGTCATGGTAATGGAGAACTCCGAGCACGTGAAAGCAAGCAAGTCAAGTAAGGCTTTAATCTCACACCAGTGATTTTCAGTGCACCGCTTGCGAAATAATGTTAATGTTAATATATAAATGCAAAATAAAACAAAACAAATGAAACAAAGCAAATGATGTACAGAGAAAATAGATATTATTGGATGTGGATGTTGTCAGTTATAAGAATATAGTTAATTATCTGTTTCTTTCAATTCAGTTCAATGTTAATTGTATAGTGCATTTTCACAGCATTACATTATCTCAAAGCACTGTACTTTATCCCTGCCCAAACCCCCAGTGAGCAAGCCAGAGGTGACAGTGGCAAGGAAAAACTCCCTAGAAGGAAGAAACCTTGGGAGGAACCAGATTCAAAGGGGGAGCCCATCCTCTAGGGATGGGCAAAGTCCCAATTTACACAGTCCAAATTTTAATATTTGAGTCTTAAAGCAGGGAGCAGGCAGGTGATGGCACACAGATGCTGGTGCTGCTTCAGGTGGCAGGACGAACAGTGGTACAGCAGCAGGGCATGAAGAAGAGACATCACAGACAGAAAGATGTGCAGGCTAGAAAGACACCACAGGTAGTGGAGACATGGCAGGCAACAGGATAGGCAGAATATCTTGATAATTTGGGGTCTCCAGGCAGCACACCCCAGGAGGGGTAGGGGAGATAAAATGTGCAATTATCCAAAGTAGGAGAGACTAGAGGCAGTGCAAACAGTTAGGTGAGTGTAATATGTAAGCTCCGGCAGATATGGTTATGGCAGCATAAGTAGGAGGGAGAGGCAGGTGGGAACACAGGCATGGGGAGTCCCTGAAATGTCAGCACTCCAATTCCTCAAGTGGATGTGAAGCTAGAGTGATAGCACTGACAGTTCAGTTTATCCAAAGCCAGTGGCACTGATCCCCACCCAGCTCTACACCTCACACTACAGGTCTAACTGGGGGTGAACAATTAGCTAAAGCTAGGACTAGAGTCCCTATAGGCTAGACTGAACAAGTGTGTTTTTAGTCTAGACTTGAATATTGAGAGTGAGCCTGAATCCTGCACATCCGTTGGAAGACCATTCCACAGCTGAGGAGCTCTATAGGAGAAAGCTCTGCAGCCTGCCATAGCTCTTTCTACCCTGGGTAATAACAGGTATCCTGCTCCTTGAGATCAAAGAAATCAAGGACGGTCTCTAAGAAAGTAGTAAGTAGATCTCTAAGAAATGTTGGTGCAAGGCCATTCAGTGCTTTATAAGTTAATAGCAGTATTTTGTAGTCAATCTGAGACTTAATCGGAAGCCAGTGAAGGGAGCATAGCAGTTTTTTACTTTATGTAAGGACTCTGGCTGCTGCATTTTGTACCAGCTGAAGTTTATGTAAGGATCCAGATGGGCAATCAGAAAGGAGGGCATTACAGTAGTCCTGTTTGGAAGTTATAAAGGCATGTATTACTTTTTCTGTGTCATGAAAGGGGAGCATCTTCCGAAGCTTGGCTACATTTCAAAGATGGTAGAAGGCAGTTTTATAATACTTCTTATGTAAGCATCGAAACATAGACCTGAATCAACCAGGATACTAAGATCTCTGGCCAGGAAGACTACTAAGGTTGAGGTTGTCAAACTGATTTTGAGCAGCCTTAGATCCTACTAGCAGTACTTCTGTTTTTTTCTGTGTTTAACATAAGAATTGTTTTTGCCATTCAACACTGGATGTCTAGTAGACAGTCTTCTAACCCAAAGAGCAGCGATGCATCATCTGGTTTAACAGATATATATAACTACGATCAGAAACCAATAAAATAAGAGCAAAAACAAGAGAGAGTTGTCCCCATAATGCCAACCACAGATTCTAGCAAGTCCTAAAGAATATTATGGTCCACAGTATCAAATGCTGCAGTTAGATCTAGTAACTCCAACAAAGATATGCAGCCACGACCAGAACCCATAAGCAAATCATTCACTACTTTGATTAAAGCTGTTTCTGTGCTATGGTTTTGTCTAAAGGTAGACTGATAATTCATTAGCATTATTTTTTCTGGAGGAAAAACAGCTGATGAACAACAACTTTTTCCCAGGAGCTTTCAAATGAATTGAAGATTTGAGGTCTATAATTTCCTAAATCACTAGGTTCAAGATTTGGTTTCTTTAGAACAGGTCTAATAACAGCTACTTTAAAAGGTTTTGTAACACATCCAAGCCTAAGACAGAAGTTCAACAGGGGAGTGTTATTCAGTTGTGCAATCTCCTTAAGGTTACGGGATAGCATAGGAATTGGGTCTACAAGACTATAAGATTTGCAGAAGGAAATTACGCTCAAAAGATTTTTTCCAATACAAAGATTCAAATGTGTCATTATCAGTACAAATAAGACAAGCAGAAGGCTGGTAGCTGTACGTAGCTACAGATGTTCTCTGGATGGTCTGTAATGTTAGTTATTGGCACAGACATGAGGCTTGGCACAGGTGGGAAAAGAGGTGATAACCACCTTAAAGCTCCAAGACATAGGGGTTTATTGGGGTAACTAAAAACACTGGGTAAACTACTAAATGACAGACAGCACAGAGTAACATCTAACAATGACTCACTGGAGAAAAGAGTAGGGCAGGAACAAAACTAGGGCAAACAAGGAACAGAGGTGTAGGACATAACCAATTAACCAATCACGGGGTGCAGGACAAGCAACAGAACAGAACAATTAACAAGCACTAGCACATAAAATGGGCAACAGGTAGAACTAATAGAAATTAACACAGAGAGAAACTAGGGAACTTAATGCCAAAAAACTAGGAAACATTAACTACATACTGGGAATTAAACACTAGGAATGGAATGCAAGGATAATTAAACAGAACCGGGGATATTCCATGAAGTTAGATAAGAAAGTCAGACTTTCCCAAAAAAATCTGACTCAAACTAGCGGCATCTCTGAACTTGGCCTCAAGTCATTCCACTAACGCAGTTCAGCTGTAACTAATCAAGGCTCATACAAGACAGACTTGCACAGTCTCACTTAGTGTGCATACCCAAGATATTTAAGAAGCCCAAATGAATGAATGAATGATAGATCCATCAAATGAGTTGGAAAGCATGCAAAATGAGAGCAGTGGGTTTTTTTTTCCCCGCCGCAGAACAAACGCTGCTGATGGAGCTGTATGAAGAATACAAAGATGTAATTGGTAAAAAAGGTAATACTGTGGCCGTAAATAAAGCCAGGAAGTTGACTTGGCAAAGAATTTCAGACAATCTAAGTGCATAAGTTATGTAAATATGACAAGTGCTTAGTACAGTGGTTTATGCCATTGTGTGAAAGTTCCTGGTTTGATCTCCATAGCCAACGGGGAACCTTCTGGGTGGAGTTCACATGTCATTCTTACTGTATTATCGTATTCTATATTATTTGATCTCCGTAAAATACTTATTTCAGGCATTGCATTTCATATTTGACCTTTGTAATATGGGTACGCTTCTTTTAATCATTTTGGAATGAATTGGAATGCTGAGATGTGATTTTTACCATGGTAACTCAGCAGGGATTCATTTAAGACACCTTGATGGAACAGAAATCCCACTTAAATGAACCAGACTTGTTGAAGTAAGTCAGACTTTCCCTTAATCCTGCTTCATGGAATACCCCCCTAGTGGTCACTACTGACAAAGCCATGATTGTTGATGATTTTAATATTCACATGGAGAATGACGGTGATCTTTTAACAACATATGCTGCTATTCTTGACTTATTACATTGTTTTTCATGATCTTTTTTTCATCATGTAATGGTAACAAACAATTACGTTGCATTCCAGTATTAACATTACACTGCTCATTGTTGTTTTTACAACAGATCTGGTTTACATGAGTAAATATGTCTTTCTTAAACATGGCATGTGAGCTTTTTAGGACTTGCCAGTTTTTATTTTCAGCTGTTCTTTTAAATCAGAAGTCTCTACAAGAAGAAGTATCAGTTTGCTGAAGTAAAATGATCGATCGGTGACAATGAAAAAGCAGAAAACAACTATCATTCAGAATGTTGGAGCTCAAGAGCATACTTACACTGACATTTTCACAATATATCTAAACATTTTCACTCATCGTTAAAATGATGCTGACTACACTTTTCATTTTGGTTACACTGAACAATTCATTACTGGAATTATTTGCTTTCGAGACAGCAGCTAATTGTTTTGGTTACAGGCTTTTGCAGCAAAAGCATAGTGTTGCTTGGCAGTTAAAGGAGTTTGAGCATTCACTGGCATGGGGAATGGTGGTGCTAGTGTTACACATCTCTCCAAATATGAAAAGCTGCTATACAGCATTTCATATCTCATTCTTAACAAATTGATATCTAATTGGAATCAAATTGGATTTTATCTAATCATTATCTTGTGAATCGTAATCACATCGAATCAGGCCATCTATGCCAATGTCCAGCCTTATACAATCAGGGCTGCACTGTTAACAGTCTAAGATAATGTCTTTCCAAGGAGGAAAGCAAAGTCACAGCAAGTGGAATAATGCTTAAATTATACTGTCTAAGCAAACCCAGTGCCTTAAGCAGGTTAAAAGAGTTAAATACCTCATGCAATTACAACTGAGTCCTTGAAATTTTGGAGCAGAAATATCAAACTGTAGTATATATGCTACTTTGGGATAATGGTGGCTGTTCCGGTATCTTCTTACCTGGAATACAGCTTCTCGTTTGGCTTGCCCTTCAAACAACCAATATGGTATCACGGTCAGGCCCAGGCTCTGTCCTATAAGGAGGAGAAAAGCACTGAGGTCAATGCTCAAGACACAAGTGTGGCCTACAATATAACATGCCAGACAAGTATATAAATCTATAAAGAGACAAGATTGAAGACATGTTCCCCATCAGCTCTCTTCAAAGTACACCACATAGGTCTCCCGATTGCAACAAGTTTGTCGCATTTTGCGACCATTTTTGGAAACAGTGTGACTGAATTTTATTACTAGGCACACCACTGCGATTAGTGTGAAGACATTTCCCCAAGTATACCATACAGGGCTCCAGACTACAATAATTTAGTCGCCCTGAAATCAGAAATTGGATTTTCAGCTAGTTAAAATTTTTACTTCTGATATCAACAATTGGCATTTTGAATAGTTAAATCTGAATTCCGGGTATCAGAAATTGAAATTTAAACTAATTCAAATTTCAACTCCCTTTGAAATGAATGAGAGGAACGTTTTGAATCTCACTAACTGAAATAGAATTTCTGATATCAAACTTTGGCATTATAACTAGGTACAACTGAATTTCTGATATCCTCTATAAATGTATTAAAACACTGATTCTTGAGGTAAGGGACAAAACATGTCTCATAAAAAAGTCTTCTTTATGTTAAAATTTGAAAAAAATATTCATAATAAAAACACTGCAAAAGTAAAATCTGTCACACTTGTGCATACTTATGAAATTGATATAATATATTAGAAAAAGAATTTATCACAATTTGTTAAAATACAGGCTCTGTACTAAGAAAGTACATGCAATTTGACCTGTCCTCAGCAGGACATTACAATGTTTAACTTCCTCAAAAAATGTTAAAAAGTGCTACAAATGGATAAATATTTATGTCAAATGAACTGAAGTATGAAATAGAATATTAAATGTCATATCTGAGAACTTCAAATTATATTATCCATTAAAAAATGTTTATAATAGTGTGTCCTCATATTCAGTCAACTCCGTCTGATTTTTTGCTGACCATGACTTTGCCAAATTTGTTCAGGAAAAGTCATGGTCAGCTATAACCTCTAGGACCCCATTAGCTTTTCCTGCTATTGGTGGGTTCAAT
>JAODKC010000085.1:8731-22934 GCA_026777985.1 Mormyrops attenuatus
CTCAAATGAGCTCCTCCCAGATGTGCTGGTACTCTAAGCAATGACATAATTGACTTTGAAGACCCCTTCAAGCGTGCTGGTGTTTGCTAATGGATCCGCGATAATTCTGATATCTCAGCCATCACCACCCCCCCCAAAAAAAGGCTTTCTGGGGTATTGAATAGATCCTTAATAATAGTACCTTTGAATCTTCACCCCGATCCTCATTAACTGCAGAGCGACTATACTTTTATATATCAGCTACCCCCGCTAATGGATCTCCTCACAGCTCCTGATCCAGGAAATGCCAAGGTGAAAATCCTTCATCTCCCATCTGTCACAGCCCTACAAAGGCCTGGTCCCTTCCTGCGGCTCCGTGCACCCGATTTTCTTCAGCAGTGCAGCTACATGACGTCATGTGTAACGGTAAAGGCAATGGTGGTTAGCGCAAGCGCTGACCGGTTAGCGATGCGCTCATAAGCTTCAAGGTCGAGGGGGGTGGGGGGCCGGGGGGGATTTTGGTTCGGCCTTTTCCCTGAGTTAGCATGTTCTCTGGGAAAAGCACTGAAAAGACACGTTGTATTACACATGTGTGTGTGTGTGTGTGAATGTTTGGGTCAGATATACATTACATTATGGGTACCATATGTCCCTACATTGACATAAACCTGTGTATAATGATGGGATTAGGGTTATACTCATAGAAATGAAAGGGAATGGAGAGTCCCCACAAAGATATGACTACAAATCTGTGTGTGTGTGTGTGTGTTTTACGTCCTGCTATGACAAGGTGTGACATCCCCCCCTCCCAGGTGATAGGCTCTAAGTTACCATGAGTAGCTGAAAATGGTGGATGAATTTCTCCTCATTCATGTTGTTAGTTATGGGGGGGAGGACTAGGACAGTATTTTCTATATTTTTTTACTACGCTATAAAAATATTTTATATCCACTTATCACTACCAGTCCAGGTTATATTGAAAATTACTTCTTAAAGCCTGGATTACATATTCTACAAGGTCTTCATTCGTATTGATTCAAGCTGCTGATTTTAAGTGACATTAATCTCATCACCAGAGGGAGACAGAGATAAATATTTCACAAAGAAAGGCTTATCTTTCTCAATGGCTAAGTCTTGTTCAACGAACTGCCTTTAAGCACAAACGGAAACATGCACACTGCCATCTTAACGCTGAAACTGATCTTCTGGACTGTGCGGTATCCTCCTGTGCTCATTCCCAAGGTCACTGCAGTGTCGACCCCTGTTGGGACTGAGTGTCCCTGGGCAGTAACATGTATGCTGGTAGCAGAAAAAAAAAAAACATTCAGATTTCAGTACGTTAAGAAAAGAAAGAAAATCGACTGCTTTGAAATATGGCTTCATTGAAATAAAATGTTATGTCGTCACCGACGTAAGTATTATTGTTATTATTCGTCTTTATTGTTATTAATCGTCTTTATTGTTATTGTAATTATTGTTGTTACATTAGTCTTTATTATTAGTTATTATTTTTGTCTTTATTGTTATTATTGTTGTTCTTTGCGTTGTTGTTACGCCCACAGCCCTGACCAGCATAAATTGTTGGAAGATGTATGATGATGATGATGGTCGTTAATTTTATTTCGTGGTTATATAATCCAATATGGCTCTTAGCAGTAGCACTTGCATGCCTGTGACTAGCCAGGTGTATGTACAGTTTGTACTCAACTGGTGCACAAGCAGACTCTGCCCATCAAAAATGATTCAAAACACTTGATAAAGAGTCTCGGGTCTAGGGCTGATGAATCATGAATCCTATGCACACGATTCAGGCGGGGAGGCGCCCCCGCCAAAGAAATCACTCTGCCTTTCAGAATGTTCCTCTGAGGACCCTGTTTTTACACCCACATTAGTCTTTTACAATGCAGGGAAATGTATTTCTCTTATTTTTCTCCCCCTTGTTCCGTTGTCCTATTTTTAAGTTCTAAAGGGTCTTTTTTCAGCTCGTCCATCTGTGACAGCTGTCTGCACCAAAAGTGGACAGTTTCTCCTGTGATACCTGCAAGTTCTCAGCTATTCATCACACTATGACTCACGTGATTCTGTGCATCATACACAGAAGAGCACAAGCAGTTGTGGTGTGTACCATGTATTTGTATAGGGCCCCCTATTGGCCAAAAGCAGTCACTACTCTAAATATTAAATAAATGCCATATTTTGGAGACATTGAAGCGGCATGTTCTGCGAACCAGCTAACTAGCTATGACCTTCTGACTGTATGCGCTAGCTATTTATTTAGTGTTTAACACGTCTGAAGGGGAACGAGGAGCCCCCAAATAACTTTTTCGGACCCCAGCAAAAACAAACCCGCCACTGAGCACAGGTAACAGGAAGACCAACAGGGAGAATTAACTATCATGGAACATGACCACAGGGGGCGCTCTGTAGCGCAGATGCACAGTCCATTTGGCTTCCACACTGACGCTGCATGATTATATAAGCCCCCCCCCCCAAAATAATTCTAACTACTTGCCCAGAGTGTCAGCTGAAAACGCAGCATGCCAGAATCAGTGCTGAGTAGACGAACAACAAATAGTTAGCAAATGACACTCATCGCCCCTGCATCCAGATCTGGGCACTGAGATCGATTTGTACTGTCTGAGCTGATGAGGGTGGAATATCTCCCAGAATGTTTTTTTTAAATCTGTTTAATATGCTGTTTTATTGGTTGTTAAATTACTGGTCTCTCTCCCAGAAAACAAAGAGAAGCCTTGTGGTCACTATTTGCCTGCCAGCGAGGTTGTTCCGCCTCATTAAATGCAGAGTACCTTTTATTTGCCAACTATGTCCACAAATAAAATGTGCAATCTAGCAAGCTTGAAGTCCAATTTAGGGCCAGGTAAGCCCCATGAAGCATCATTACCGCCGGCCTCCCCGGTCGGGGCAGGTCATTACATAGCAAGGCTTCCCCACATTGCTAAAAGCCCGTGGTGTTGCAGGGAGCTGAAGTAGCCCAATCAAGGTGATGGCTGTTTCAGACTAATGGTTAAGTGGTCGGGTTCAACAAAGAAATGCAAATGGCAGCATTCTTGAAGCCTATCTTGGAAGCTACCGGTGCAGGACAGGGAACAACCCAGAATGCGGTGCCAACTCATTACAGGGCACACTCACACATCATTCACACCTACGGACAGTTTGATAACTCCAATTAACTTCACCATGCTTTTGGACAGTGGGGGGAAACCGGAGTAGCCAGAGGAAACCCCACGATGACACAGGGAGAACATGCAAACTTCACACACATGGAGCCAGGGCCAAGACTGTAACTCTGGTCCCAAAGGTGTGAGGCAACGTTGCTAACTACTGCACCACCATACTATTCATCTGGGCACACCTGCTGAAATCAGTTGTTTTTCAACAAGATAACGACCCTATGCACCCCTTGAGGATAACAGGGAACAAGGTAGTAACAAGGAAAGAGATGGAGTGCTGTGACTGATGACCTGGCCCCCACAATCCCCCAACCTAAACCCTACAGAGCAGGTTTGGGATGAGTTGGACCAAAGAGTAAAAGCAAGATACCCAACCTGTGCCCAGTACTTATGGAAACTCCTTCAGCCCTGTTGGAGAAGCATTTCAGGTGGCTACATCTGGAAGTTGGCTGAAAGAACGCCAAGAGTCTGCAATGGTGTCATCGAAGTGAAAGGGGACAATTTGGAAAAGTGTAAAATTTGAGAAAATGTTGAACTCTTCTCTCGACTGTTGCAATATTTGATATGTGTTACTTCATTGCCTCAAGGCTTTTTTCTATATGGTCATATGCATTAAAAGCAGGTGTGTCTAGATTTTTCACTGCTGTACCTTTTTCCTAGGGTTGAACAGTAGAACAACAGAGAGACATCTCTAGCAGGGTCTTGCCCAGGCTCTGGCTCTTCTCCTATCATGGCTGGAAGTGCAGATTTGATCGTGCCATCCTCTTTATCCCGCCCCTCACGCCGGACATGATGGCAGCGGGGTCAGTGCCAGTCCACTCAATGGGCCTTTGTGGGCGTTGTGGTCGCCCATCTCCTGCCCGCTGCCCAGACAGTCCATTCAGGAGGTCACATGAGCCGCCCCCGCTCCCGCGGCTCACAAAGTCCCCCTGTGACTGGCACCGCATTAGCATGCAGCGCCTGCCGAGTGCTGTCCTGCCAAAGAGGGACTAGAAGACCCACAACTGACATACAGCGAGCCAGCAGTGCGAATAACACGCCACAGATGATGTCCAACTCTTAGTACAAACGTTTTCACCCAACCCTCGTCAACCTGCCCACATACACGGACAGAGATTTTGTGTCAAGACTCCTCTGTGTCCGATACAAAATGGTACTCTATGGTAATAACTGAATTTTACTCAAAATGATGTTGACTCCTGCACAAATTCAAAAGAATTTCTCTTTGATTCATCTTGGTTACAAATCATAGATGACGTTCATAATTATTTAGCTAGACCACCTTGTTTTTTTTTTTTTTAGTAAAGGGTAAGACAGAGGTTCAACATCACCGCAGGAATGAAACATCTCATTTAACATTTCTGAAGCTGAACCAGATGTTGGGCAAGCAGAAGGAAGGGCGTATCTAGATTTGCACGCAGCAAATATCCGTATTAATAATTTGATTTGCAAATAAATTATCGAGAAAAACAAACAGACGACGGAACGGACCGGGTTAGGGCTCTCTTGAAGCTGGCTGTCGCCACAAGCCCACCCCTCTCAGCGATCTCACGCCCCCCTTCCTGGGCTCGCCGTCTGCGCCGGACCGGTTGGGAGGGGGGCCGCGTCGTGTGCTACGTGCAAAAATTGTGCAAAAAAAAAAGGCGATCGGACGCGGTGGAGGGACCCGATAGAGCCGTGCAAAGGCGAAAGGAGGCGCTACGGCTCGGCGCCTTTCGGAGAAGAGGCGTTTCTGCCTTTATACACCAACGAAGCGGGCCGAGCTATTTAATTCATCCATGCAGAGGAAAGCAGCCGCATACCGTGCGTGCTTGCGTTTAGATCACATCTCTGCAGTCTAGTTGGATAGACTGTATATTTTAGGCTTAAAATACATGTAATCATACTGAACTGATACGTGTGACGATCGGGGGATTAATAACTGGAGCCTGGATACCGCGGTAAGTTTGTTTTTATATACATATTTCTTGATTTTCATGTGACTGCAAGCCCTGGGGTGGGAAAAATGCGACTTTCGTTTTGTCTGACAACTTGGATTAGCGTTCACGGTTATCTGTAAGTGCTGTTACAGACACTGCACTGAGTGATCTGGGTGAAATGTCCACGTAAGACAGTGCATTGCGTCCGATCCGGGTGAAATGTCCAGTGGAAGCGGCACTGTGTCCGATCCGGCCCTCCCGCCCGCCGAACCCTCTGTCCGCCCAAAGACCTGCATCTCGCCGCATGAACCCCGACTTTAAGCGGCACCCTAAAGCGCCTGTATCTGTGTCGGCTGTGGCTGTTTTACATATATGTATATAACTTCGTAGCTGCAGTGGTCATATATAGATTGCAAAATGAATTAAATATAATGTACACCCTTATTTTAAAATAATAATGTACAGTTCGGTTGTGTTCTTGAAATCCAAAGATTCAGAGATGATCAGCTCAGCACTTACAGCGCAACGGGGGAAAAAAAAACGCATGCACGTTTATGGATAAAAACACAATAGCCTTATATTGATAACAACAAATGTAGCAATCACGATTCGCGTGGAAGCTTCTGGATCGGGGTCGCTATTTAAAGCGGGCACTGCGTATCCGCCATGCGAACACCGTCCCTCGTACGTTATGCTCTGTATTAAATGCGGTGTATTTTTCTTCGCTGAGGTCATTTTTTAACGGCGTTACTTCGTGTCGGGCTGAGCTATGGATTAACTGTTTAGTGGCTGATGACTTAGATCTACTATTAGCGCCGTTTTTGTGCCCCCATCGCGGGTTCCCCTTTTACAGCCATCGCGGGTGTGAAACGGTAGCGTTTCGTCTCGCGTATCTTAAAATTTTAATGAGTGGTAAGTAGCACGCCATGATATAGGAATGATAACATGGCAGTCCGCGGGTTTGTTGCTCTGAAATGCACTAAAATTCCCAGGAGAAAGCGAATAAGATGCAAAATGATAGTATTATACACACTGTGACATGTTTTTAACGCTATGAATAATCAATACCATTGGAAGGCGAGGCTGCCGTGAAAATACCAACGTACTTACATCGTGTTCTCGGAAATGCATACTAAACGTGCAGCACCAATGCGCTTTCGCTTTCTTTTACCACATTGTGTGCATCAGATGGGATCGCTAGCTACTGACACCCTGATATCTATTAAGGCCTCCACGTGTTTCCAATTTAACATTCCCCGCTGGTCAGAAGGTCCCAATTCTCCAGGCTCCCGGAGTCTAGACATGTTCCAGACCTGAGGGATACTTTAACAGGAAGGGGGGTATGTCAAGGTGGAAGGACTGTGGGGGATTTTAGACAGCTTTACTTAAACACGGTCAGTGTGGTGCGTTTGGTGTATGAATCCGCTTAGCCTTTAGCTATCTTGGGTCATTAACTTTTTAGCGTGAATTTAAATCCCCTCCTGGGATCAGGACTGACTCGAGCTTGTCATCAGTGAGCGACTGAAGCCTGCGGTTCTGACAGGATCGGGCCAGGACCCCCAGCTCTTAAGCCAGCAAATTTAAAGTCTGCTTCGTTCCAGCAAGGCTGTAGTACTGGTCAAGCAATGCCGTTTCGGGCATGATCAGTCCAATTTTGTTTATCTGGAACTCGTAGTGGCGCCAGTATGACTGACCCCAGCCATAAAAGAATCTTGCTTTTTAACTAATATTATGAATATTTAAATGGATCTTCTCCTTGGTTTTCTGTCCACCCAACCATCTGGTCAGTGTCCCAGGAAGGTCATCAGTCTGTCCCTAGGAGAGTAGCACACATGACAGGGCCAGACCATGGATGGGATGCCAGTCCCTCGCACCTCACATACACTAAAGGTGTGTGTGAGATGCCAGTTAATTCCCAAAGGAAAGCAGGCAGCCTCCTCACGCATGTGGGGTGGGGGATTTGAACTTTGTACTCTGGAGGCATGAGACAGCAGTGCTCCCCCCAACTAGGCGATGCTGTAAACCCCAAACAGGAAACCACTGCCTGTAACACTCTTAGGGCCTGACTTATGCACTGCTTTTATTTTTAATTTATTGTTTGCTGTCACTGAAAATAGGAAGTGAGGTGGCTATAAAACCTAAGAATAAAGCTACTTGAATTGCCTTGGGATTGATGACAGAAGGCCTTATCGCAGTTCTTGGCACACAGTGTTTATTTGCCCCGAGCTTGCGAGCAAACACTGTGGTCGGGCGGAGCTCAGACGTGTTGGCTTCACCTACGGACGTTTCACCTTTCTGTTTCATCTCGTGTTGTCTGTCTGCGGCAGGAGAGCTGGCCAGGCACTGCGTCCGATCGATTTGAGTTCAGATTTAGATTTTAAAAAGCTCTGTGTTTCTTTCCTGTGTGGCAAAGTGCAGCTGTCTGTAAGCGGTAAAAAGCTCAGCTTCACACTAGTCACACATATGCAGGCACTGCATTTTCCGAGTCGGCCTTCCGACCTCGTCAGTGTCCCCCTGTCAGTCTGAGGTCATTTAGATACCCCTGTTTCTTGGTGGGGAACCCCGGTGTTGTCCGCGATGTGGCAGAGGGTCAGGCAGGTGGAAGATACACGGAGCCGTGTCTGAACACATGTGTAAATGTCCCTGGCTGGCGTGTGATGTTCCGTGTTTGGGTGCACAGCCCGTGTGTCTGGTATGCTAATGGAGTGACAAACATTACTCAACTTATCTCAAGCCATTCTGTGAGTTTTACAAGCTACCTCACAGCTAGTTAGAAACACCTCCACAAATATACACACACCACCCCCCCTTCCTGAACAGCCCGTTAAATAAACTTTCCAGCGGATAACTGGCTATGGCAGTTTATTGGGGCAGTGCCAGGCGTGTTTTGGGGGAGTGGTCATGGTGGCCAAGTGCCACCAGGTGTGTCGGCGAGTACGCCTATCCGTTTCAGCGATGAGAGTGCCCTCTGTCTAACAGCGTGCGCCGAATCCGGCCTGCTCCGGATCCGCGCACCACATCGGGGCCAGGGGCATGGGGGGGGGCTTGGGGTGGTGGGCGAGGCTACAGGAGAGGAGACAGCTGCACCTGTCATCTTGCTCCCAATCCGCGGAGGAGAAGGAGAGGAGACCGGAAAGCGGGAGAGGAGGAATGACGTGAGTAGAAATGGGAAATGCATGGAGTCGGCCTGGGGGGTCTTTTTGGGGGGAGGGACAGCTGCTTAGCTACCAGTGAAAGACAGAAGAACCACCCATCTTTGGAGTGTGCCTTGCTGGAGCCTCCAGCAAAGTGGGTAAATTAATGGGCTTTGTTCCACATTAAGGAGATGTTAATCTCGTCGGCTTCACTCAGAGCGAACGCGGCTCCCAGTGGGGGTGACCCCCCAGGGTTGTGACCCGTCTTAAGATGTGATGCTTCAAATAAATAAATAAATAAAAAAACTGGGTTCACTGTATTTTATCCTCCCAGAGTACCGACTATCTAATCCTACAGTCGTCAAAGTACCGCCACTGTCATCGGCATGTGTCATACATACAGAAGAACCACAACAATTATACTATATGTAAGACATGAGACATGACAGAAAAATGTAAATATGCGAGTGAGAGAGGTTGTGAAAATGGGCAGTGGAACAGATGTGCAGTAAAGAGTCACCATGGCCGAGAGTGTCGCTACATTCGCTGCCAATGAAGAACTCGGGTCGATTTTATTGGGTATTTGCTATCAATTATCCTTCGTCCCTGCCATTGGGGGAGCTGAACCAGACCGGGCCAGAACCCCAGCCGTGGATGGCTATTAACCAGATGGATGGATTAGTCTCATTTAAAATCAAGATAGCACTTGTTGGTTTTTATTTTTTAATTTTTTTTTTTTAAGTATAGCACATAGCCTCAGAGAGATTAATAATTAGCGGGTATAGCAGGCTTAGTGTCATTGCATTGCTCATGGGGGTCAGCCTTTCAGTTTATGTGCAAATACTTTCATGATAATTCACGTATTGACATCGATCGAGGGATGATGCTACGTGCGCGGTGAATCCCCCCCCCCCCAAAAAAAAGACAACAGTTCACACCTACTTGCTGAGTAGCCCTTTGGATTGACAAAACGGGAGTTTGCCCCGCACATGTTGTCACGGTCGCCCCTGCGCGGTGTTAAGTTTCGTATGTACAGATCCCGCAGCCGGCCCCCGCTGCCAGTGGAAATTTCCATCCCGGATTGTGGCGTAGAGAGGGTCTGCTAAAAGAAGGACTACAGCGGTCGCGACTGTCAGCTATTCAGCTGGACCGGGGGGGTTGGCTGGGAGCACAAAGGGAAACATTTTTGTCAGCGCGCAGACAGACTGGAACTGTGAGCGGCTGTTGGGTGAAAGTTTAGCTAACTGACGATAGCCGCTAATCACTGAGTAACCAATGTAACGGAGAAGCTCTTCGTAAATAATCTGCTGTATGTGCGGGTTTCTGTGTGGCTCTCCTCTTCCCGCTCTCGACATTTTGGTCACTGACCCAGTTCTGTCCCCCCCCCCATCAGCCCACGTTACTATTTATGGCCACCATAACTTTTAGACTCTTAGGAGCACAGTGAGTTGTAAGTGGACGGTGTAACGGTAATGCTTCTGTTCCCGGAGGTCCAGCTTCCCGTCGGAAAGCATGGTTGATCTCTTTCGGAGTTTCAGAAAATCGGCTGGGACGAAAAAAGCCAGGAAATGCAGAGATAAGAGTAAAGCACTTGAAACATGACTGACTGGCCATTTCATACTGATTCAGGTTAACCACCTTATTCTAGACTTAATTAACAGTTCCTGCATCCCGCTAACTATGTTATACTGTATTGCTGCTGCAGCTGGCATTGACCTTTGCCGCCCTGTCATCCTCATCGGGGCAGGAGTGGGAAGATCGGGGGGAAATGGGCTATGATGATAAGCCAGTTGATCGCACCGGTGAGCGTAAGCGGCGGCTAAGTCACTGAAAAAACAAGGCAGCAGCCGCGGCGCTCATGGAAGCAGGGGAGGGGCAGCGTTGCTGGGCTACGCTGGAGAGGCTCTCGTGTGCCTGTGTGGCCCCGCGCTGGTGTTGGTGTGTGGCTGACCGCAGCTAGCATACCGTGGCACTGACGGCACGTGCAAGCCAGGGACGGACTCTCATGGCCTCTCTGCGTCACCCGTTAGAAAACACTGCTGTTTTCAGAACCGGTTCTGCGCGGTATGAAAAATCAGGATGTGTCTGCAGGGCCTTTTGGTTATCTGCTGAGTGGCCACTAGGGCCACTGCATGTCCCGAGTGTCTCCTCAGTGGATGCAACAAGTTACTGTGGGTACGGGTTCGATTCCCCTACTCAGGTTAAGAGGGCTCAGTTCCACCAGAACCATAGACTTCCCAGTCCATGGTGTGAATATTACTGAGCTCCGCTCTGGGAGGGCTAGGGGGATTTTGGGGCTGGTTCGGGGGGGTCGGTTGAGTGACCAGCGTAGGGCTTGCATAATTTTGCTATCACTCAAAAATCTAAAGCTTCATTGTGGCCATCGGAGGCAGCCAGCTGCCCACAATGCCCCTGGTGGGCAGAGCCCACCGCCAAGACCGTTCTCTCAATCGAGGGGAGTCTCGCAGCATGGATGAAAGGCCCAGGACGATAAAAAGAGAAGGAAACGGCTCAGCTGTGGGGGTGGGCATTTGGAGTCGTTTTTCTTCCTGACTGCAAGGAAAGCTTAGCCTGACGGACACCTCGGGAGCTGCCTTTGTGGTTGTTTACCGCCACGGGATCGAGTTACCGTGACGATAGAGTTTTACAGCTGTCCGGCTCGGATACTCCTGGTGCCGCGTGTGGGGCGACACAAGGGGGGCTTGTCACCATGCTTCGCTTCGGCTCTCCCAAGTGCGGGATCACTCCAGTGCCCATTGCAAGCCCCCCTCATGCCCACCCCGTCCTTCCTGAACCCTGTTGTCATGCACACTCTAAGGTGTCCTGCTCTACGTTGTTCACTATAAACATACGTGTTCTACAATTTCAGCATTCTGTCTAAAATCCTCACCTGGAGCTGTTACTTCTTATCTTTGGAAATGCCAAAATCACGATAATCACGCTGAGAAAAACTTTCTCAAGCTAATACCTCGAAAGATAACAAAAAAAACCATAAAAATCCTACAACAGATTACGCTGCAGGTACATAAAAACTATAAACTGTGAATTATCAAGTGAAGTCACCGTAAAAGGTGTGGATTTGTTTTGGTAATTTTGTGAAAGGCTTTTACGCTGCGCATTATGTAACCATAAAGTGCTCTTCTGGCTAAAAAAAGTGGCGTTACTTAATCCTGGTATGCAGTCATCATCTACTTTCAGCAGTGGGCTGGATTGGGTCCAGTCTGATCCAATTAACGCTGCTCATCTGAGTGCCTGCAGACATACTGGGACCTTTGTGGGAGCCTCCAGTTTTTCTAGATCTACCTGGAATGTTTTAAAGCCATAAAGAATCACATATCTATGGGTCGGTCTTTCGTACTAGCGGGGAGAGAGGGGCCCCATGGAAGGTCATGACACCTTTAAACGCTGAACTCCAAACTGCTACGGCGCCGGCTAAAAGGGGCCCCAGAGCAGATAACTGAAAACAGGAGCTGGAAAAAGCCGCCCATGCCAGCAGTGAGCAGGAGAGCGAGGCTCACGTTCCCTATGAACAGCTACCAGCACAGCCCAACTGACCTTATGTAGCATGCGGTGCTAGTCGGCCCTCGGGGACCAGCTGGGGGTCATGAAATGAGGCCTGGCAGCAGGGCTAATACAGAGCAGAGGTAGAGGGGTCACTGTAACACAGGCTAAAACACCGGAGGAGGAGGTATTGCTGTGTAACACAGGCTAAAGCAGAGCAGAGGAGGAAGTATCACTGTGTAACAGACTGAAAGAAGAGGAGGAGGTATCCCTGTGTAACACAGGCCGAAACCGCAGAGGAGGAGGTATCATTGTGTAACATGGGCTAAAACAGCAGAGGAGATATCGCTATGTAACTCAGGCTAAAACAGCACAGAGGAGAAGATATTACTGTGTAACACAGGCTAACACAGAGCAGGGGTGGCATCTCTCTCTAACACAGGCTACCAGGGAGTGCAGTAGGAAGCAGTGGCTTGAGCCACCAAACCGCACGGAGGCGGTTGGAATGCCCAGGTCAGCGTGGCATTGGATCGAGGCCCACACTCTGGCCCCGGTCAGCAGCATTTCACTGTGAGTGGATGGATTCTGCGTGGCAACCGGCAGGGACGATGGTCAAGGGTTTCCCGGGCAGAGGGACATGGGCGGCCCATCTGGTGTTCCCTTCCCACATCGGGGGTGCTGGCGTGTCCTAACACGCCCCTTTCGAGTTCAGGGAATGCAACTGCAGTAGACCACACAAAGAGTCCTGTCAAGTTTAGGCGTGATTTGATTAGTGGCTGCTTGACTGACGTGAGGTAACTTGCTGTCCTGGTGATGTCTTCAAAGCAGGAATTATGGGATGAGATGCAAGAAGACCTGTATTCAAAGGTCAGCCGCAGGTGCAGATTTTGAGTGTGTGTGTGTGTGTGTGTGTGTGTGTGTGTGTGTGTGTGTGTGTGTGTGTGTGTGTGTGTGTGTGTGTGTGTGTGGCTCCATCCCAACAGCTTCCATGTGTAAATCAGACAAACCGGAACCGGTGCGTGGGCTGTGCTTTCAATACCCAATTAATCCAAATCCTCTTAGGCTGCAGTGTTATTCACCAGCTGTAAAAGCCACAGGCAGCTTCCTTTTTCCCATTATCTTATTTTTTCTTTCACACTCTGCTGCTGCATCACAAGGCTGAGAGATGACAGTGTGATCCAGTGGGGCATTGGTAAGCATGACAGACCTCACCGTGCTCTAGGGGCACTTAATGCACTGGGGGTCCAGGAAGCGGACCTGCGTTCGCAAAGGTTAGCTTCCCGGAAGTAGCTCACCCACCAAGTGGCCTAGGTGATGAGTAAATCGGCAAAACTATGAAATTACCATCACGGCCATTCCGGAAACAGGACCACACCGAAACTACATGCAACATACGGAAGTAAATCCGGTCTGGAGTGATCCTCTGGGTTTTTTTTTTTTTATTCCCCTGGAAATTAAAGATACCCCAGCCACGGTGATAAGCGTAGGTCCTGTGATCCCAACGGGGACCAACAGAGATCTGAAAGATGGAATCGTCCCCTTCTGGAGACATGACTGTTTAATGAGAAACTACAGCCAGCCCGATGAAAATAACATGTCACTACCAGCCAATGTCTCTTATTTATGCCAACAGAAGTTTCATTAGAGTAAAGGTTAACCGAATGACGAAGGCATCTTCCTGCTGGTCATCTGACGCCCACTCATTATTCTGTCCATCCTTCCTCTCTCCTTCCAGAATATCTATGAGCTCCGACTCTCTTCACTACAGCTTCAGGATGCCGAATATAGGATTCCAGAACCTTCCGCTGAATATCTACATTGTGGTGTTCGGGACGGCCATTTTCGTCTTCATTCTCAGTCTGCTCTTCTGCTGCTACCTGATAAAGTAAGGCCGCTGCACCTCAGTCTCGATCGCCCCGTTTTGGGTTAAGCGGCACACGTTTGTACCCTTAGCTTAAAGGACACCCCCCCCCCCCCCACCCCAGGCCTGGTGGGCCTGGTGGGGATGGTGGGGGGGTCCCTGGCTGAAATTTCATTAAATAAGCTGAACAGAGAGCTAACATCAAGCACAATTTCACAAGATATCCGTTAGCAAGGGGACTGCGGCATTTGCCCGTCTTTGTGTGACGCGCCATTGCTGGTGCCGTTACCTGCAGCAGTCAGCGAGCGTCGGTCCGGCACTGTGCTACGGACGCAACCCACAAAAGCCTCGGGTCACCCCGACTGCTGTTGTGCACTCCTTTGTGGGGGCAGGGGCAGGTCACACAGAAAGGTCAAAGATGCGCATACGAGTAAACAGAGACAGGTGGTGCTGAACCTGCGTGATTGGCAGGCCGTGATCTGACGGCCCTCCGAGCCTGGAGTGTGGGGTGGGGTGGGGTGGGGTGGGGTGGGGTGGGGTGGGGTGGGGTGGGGGGGGGGTGGTGGTGTGCGTTGAGCGGCGGCAGCTGTCCGGCGGGGGCAAAGTGCACGCAGGGCG
>JAODKC010000085.1:24704-41581 GCA_026777985.1 Mormyrops attenuatus
CCCCCCCCCCCCCCCCCCCCCCCCCCCCCCCCCCCCCCCCCCCCCCCCCCCCCCCCCCCCCCCCCCCCCCCAAGAGTCAATGGCATGATAAGAGAAGCCCCGGTGCTGATGAATGAAGCTTTGATAAGGTGTCATTTTCACTACAGAGCATGAAATGAAACTCTCATTAAGTACTGACGCCCTCCATTCAAGCAGGAGTTCATATTTCAAGGGTGAAAATTCTAGCATGTGGTTTAAGTGGCTGAATTCTTGTGTCATGTCGTGAGATACTATTAAGACACGGTCAGTTCCTGGTTTCAGACTACTGGAGATGCTGGACCACATCACTATACGCCGGGTCTCCTCTTTTTGTGTTCCTCTGCAGGTTAAGGCATCAGGCACACAAGGAGCTGTACGCATACAAACAGGTAAGTTTCTATGTAACCATCCCACGTTGCAGTAAGGTGACAGGTAGACATGCCATCCCATAATGGCTTGCAGGAGCAGCTCTGGCTGTGCTTGGAGCAGGAGTTTGAGGTCCATCTCGTTCAGAGGCCTGTCCAGGAGGCAGCGAGGTGTGCCTTAGGTCAGCCAGTTAAGTCTATTAGGAGATCACGGATAACGCTGTGGCCAATACAAGCCCAGACAGACCTGAGAAGTTCTTCCGGACACGATCCCCACTTCTAATCCTCATAGAAACATGATGGAATCAAGTATCTTAGAACTGTGTCTTGTTCCCCTGTACTGGCGCGTCACGACGCCAACAATGATGAGCGAAGGAGCATGGAGGCCACCCCCCAGAATAGATGGAGTGATGCGTGGGGTGTTCCCTTACATACTGAGGCGTTATGCAAGCCCCCTCTGCAGAAGGTGGACAGATGGCGTGTGTCACCACATCTCCCTGCAGTCATACTGCCAAACCCAACCCAACCGCGCCAAAACCTGGTTCCTGCCTTACTTAAAGTCAGGCAGTGGACGGAAATATCAAGAGACTAACAATTAACTGCAATATTCAAACCCAGTTAGTCCATGTTGAGCCCAACCATGACCCTGCTATCCAGAATCTTCCAATCTGTTTGCTAACTTCATGCGCGACCTTGTTGCAGAGCTTTGAAAGTGTGTGTTAGGTCTGTCTGTTAAAGGAAGTGTTTAATTCTAACCCGGTTCATGTTCTTTTTTTTCTGCAGGTCATACAGAAGGAAAAGGTGAAAGAACTAAATCTGCATGAGGTAAGCAAACCGGACAGGCTCTTCTCTCCATCTTTTGAATCTCACCTGGTACCAGCCAGCTTCACCATCTTCAAATTTGGTGTCGTGCTCAGTACCTGTTGGGTCGTAGGTGTCACGAACCTTCGGTCTTCAACTGTACACCAGCTTCCTATTAGTGGTCCTGAGTTTTAACTTCTCGTGGCTTCAGAAGAGAAGTTGTATGTGTGGTCTGTCTAGTGAAAACATGTTCAGTACTTTGGGTTTCTTTGATCCCCACTTCATGACCTTAGTGTGAGTCTGGGCCAGTCACAGCACAGCAAATCAGTCTCTCCATCAGGTGGATTCCTCGCATTTTTCTGAGCTACTTGCTGCTGACACAGTAGCTCTGGGAATCTGGCTAGCAGCATGCAGTCAGTTAATTCCAGCTAATAAAAATCTGGAAAATGCCACATGGTTCTGTAGCACCAGCATCTCCAATGTGTATCAGCTACTCTGTTATTTAGAAGAGAGACTGTTCCTCAGCACAGGCCTGGTTCTCAGAGGCTTCCCATTGGTTCTCCTTCTTGTTGGTCCTCCCTTCCCGGGCATCCCTGTTGGTCCTCTTTCCCATTGGTCCTCCCTTCCCGGACATTCCTGTTGGTCCTCTCTTCCTAGGCCTTCCTTTTGATCCTTCTTCCTGTTGGTCCTCCCTTCCCGGGCATTCTTGTTGGTCCTCCTTTCCTGGGAATTTCTGTTGGTCCTCCCTTTCCAGGCATCCCTGTTGGTCCTCCTTCCTGTCGGCCCTCCCTTCCCGGGCATCCCTGTTAGCCCACATCCTTGTTTCTTACACTACTGCCATGACCTCTACTCACCTAGCGGGTCCTTGCTAATGAAACGCTGTGGGAAGTACCAAGGTGTGAGCCAGACCACCTTCCGCCCCCACCACAGCTGGTATGCTCCGAAGGCGCTCCCTTGTTGGGCCTGGGGGGTGCCAGAAAGTACTGGAAAGAACCGGACCTCAGGACAAAAAGCACTGCAGGTCCTGCCAGCAAGGGCATTTTAGCGACAGTCGCTTTGGGCTCGGAACCAGCAGATGGACCAACAACTCTTCAGCAAGCAGGATCCACTGCATTGACTGGGTTTTTGCAGAGCAGCCAGAGCACTTTTTAGCAGGGGACCTGAGGGGCACTGGAAGGACCACATAGTTTCTGTGGATGGAAATTGAAATCCGTCCAGTGAGAAACTGCTTTCACTTGGCACACAGCTGAGCCGTCGGACAAAAACATACTAGGTCACTCTACAGAGAACCTGTGCTACAGGACCATAAAAGTACACAGACTACATTTTCTCAGTCCACTCTCTGCTTATCAGTTGTTTTAAATCGTTAAGCTATAGACCGTGCAGCTCACGCACAGTATGAACATTTACGTTTCCAGGAGTCGGTGATGCTGGGTAGGAATCTCAATGGTTTTCGTTGTCCACCTCCCATAACATTACTGATTCATCTGCAGTTACTTTAATTAATTCTTTAAACCACATAAGTAGAACTTTGATGAATTTAGGTCAGTTTCATATCTACCATTTCTGGGATATTCCAGATGTGCTCTTTCACTTTCCCTTTACGATTGTCCATACCGCCCCAGAGGCTAGCTCTGCAGACATGAGTAGCAGTGAGAGGAGCCTCTAAAAACATTCTATGAGCTGTTGGGAAATGCGAGGAGGTCAGCCGGTTACTATGCTGGTGTTAAAGAGGCTTTCTGCAATGTTGCTGTTCAATTTGTAAATCTTGTGGGAACAAAATAATTTCTGGAATCCCCTGGCGCAAGCATCACCATACACACGCACAAGAGTCACCTCCCCCCTGACCAGATTCCGTTCTGATTCACACCCCATCCGTCATTCTGCGGCAGCATGTTGCGGAGGCCTGTATCCGCGGTAACAGCCGCCTCACTCACCCACCACCCCTGCGGTCTTCCCCACTCAGATATGCGCTGTGTGCCTGGAGGAGTTCAAGCAAAAGGACGAGCTGGGGATCTGTCCGTGCAAGCACGCCTTTCACAGGAAGTAAGTACCTCGGCCCAGCCGGACGCAGTGACTGATAACAGCTAATAGTAACAGGTCCCTGTTTATGGAGAGTGGGGTGGGGATGAAGGAACAGAGACGGAGGCTAAGGCCAGATGGAGGCCGACGCCCTTCCCAGCCCTCCACACACACACACCACCGGCCCCTTTTGTGGCTGACTTCCTGCCCAATGAAATTAGACGTGTAGATAGAAAGCAAGATTTTTTTCTTTTTCTTTTTTAAATGTTTTGTTGGGAAGTCCCTATAGTCCCTATTTCCCACTATAGTGTGGAAAATTTTTCAGTCATCAAAACCACAAGTCAGTCTGACCTTAAATGTGACCATCAAACTGCAGCTACCGGCTATTTACTCTTTCCTCTCAAATGTCCCTACAAGAGCCATTTCCATGTTGCCACCATGCATTCTCTGTCATGGCGTTGGTAATGAACCACTCAGTATCCCCTTTACCACCTGACCCAGAACTTAACCCCCCCTCCTTCCCCTCCCCCACCGCCTTAGAAACACCAGCATGTCAAAAATAGTCTTGGCCCCGGTGAATTATTCACTGCCAAATAGCAGGATCTAGGCTAGGGTGTCACAGGCCACAGACATTTTGTTATTTATTTGTGGGATAATCCAGCAGCCAATGATAAATTAAAACCCTTAATACCGCAATAAATTTGCTCCTCCCAGCCTTGGGAAAAACAGACCTGCTAGAAGTTACAACTAATCATTGGAAAATACAGTTTTAACCAAGACTGACCCACCTTCTCCCAGGATATTAACATGCCATATCTCGCCCTATCAGGTGCCTCATCAAGTGGCTGGAGGTTCGGAAGGTTTGCCCCCTCTGCAACACACCCGTCCTGCAGCTGGCCCAGCAACAGGGCCCCCCCGAGCCCCAGGGACCCCCACAGCAGCCTCTACCTGGCGTGGAGAACCTTGTGTAGTGCCCCCTACAGTACAGGTACACTCCTCTGTAGCAGAGGACAGGAAATCCCTCACTATGCAGCCGGCCACGACCTGTGAATCCCTCGCTAGGCCCTCCCTCCCACTAGTCCCTCCTCCCCGCCTCAGCAGACTCCTCACGAATCACCTTTTCGTTTTTATTTTCCCGTTCCACGCGATGAATGATTTCACAGTTTCTTCAAGCAAAAGCCTGGACTGTTTCACAACCAAAGCACTTTGTTTTTGTTTTTTTTTCTTTTCTGGAGACACCAGCACAAGGAAGGGACGATGAACGAAATAAGCGAAATGGTCGAATGAACGTCAACAGGAATGGCCGTTTTGTTTGTTTGTTTTTTTTTTTTTTTAAAAAAAGCAAGCACTTTAAGACACTAATCGCTTGTGAAGACTGTAACGAAATCACATTCTATTTTACTATAGTAATTAATTTTTTTTAATCGTAGCTAGACGAGTACAGACGCACGTCCGTTTCGTTTTCTCTCTAAAAGGGACAAAGGCTTTTTCAAGGATGGCAACGAAGGTAGATGTTGATGCTCATGGCGGCCTGCGAATGTCTCCTGCTTTCCTTTATGGTCAAACCTCTGTCCCGTTAACTCCCCTGGGCAATGTGAAGCCCCTCCCCTTGGCATCAGGTCCCAGTGGGTAACATTAGCTCTGCTTCTGATGTACGACCCCCGCACTAAATGCCACCCAACTCTCCCTTTCCCCCGGCCACCCACGTTTACGCAAACGGGTTTTTCAGCACCGGACGCGTTCAGCCGGTTCCTCGCAGAAATTAAGACTCCAGCCATCTTCTCAGAGGGAATCGTGCAGCCCGCTAGCTGACATTACAGCCCTTGTGCAGAATGGACGTCCATTCTCTTTGCAGCTCTTATTATTCTGGCAGACTTTATAGGAATTCTAATACAGATCTTAACGCACAGTCAGTTCCTGTGAAAGGGAAACCGTCAAATTTCTACTTAAGCACTTTGAGATCTTAAAAATAAATGGCTTTGCCAGGCAAAGGCATACGGTTTTTTTATTACTAAAGTCAGTTTGCACTTTCCAGCTTTTTTCCTTTTTTTGAAACAGTATTTAAACAGGCAGGGTAACAATGAGCATTTCTGTCAGTTCTTCACAGCTGTCAAAAGCCTTTCTGATTCCACAAGGCTGTTGCCCTGCTGGTTGGTGCCGTGATGGCAAGCTTGTGACACGGGACCCCCGTAGTTCAGTCCGCAACGTCCTGTGCAAGCCAGCTATAAAGTGGGGGAAACCAGATGTCCCATTGGCTGCAGGTGGGGTTCGGCACAGCCAGTTGCGAGCTGCGACTCATTACATAATCTTTAAAAAAAACAAACAACTGGACAGTGGCCAGCACATAAATGTTTTGGCAAACACTATGATTGGGGCGCAGTGTTTTCAGCGTGGGCTGGACTGCTCTACTCTGGAGAGAGACGGCACAGAATAGTCGGCACAGGGTGGGAGGAAACCTAGCACCTGCCCCCCCCAAGTTTCACATTTGCTCATCATCCCGAGCTGTGACACTATGCAAAGCTTTGGCCACTGCTTTGCCCAACACACCAAGAGACAAGAGATCGGCGTCACAAAGACCTTGCCGGAAACTGTTACGATCTGCCGGAGATAAGCTCTCCTACGGCATACCAGACTTTAAAGGTTTGGAAAAGGGGCTGCATCCCTTGAAAATGGAACGCACACACACACACGCGTGCACACACACTGATTGTGTCTACTACACTGCTTTCATTTTATTGGCTTGCACTGGGCCCAGCTCCCAGTCCGCTGGGTGGTGCGGTAGCCAACTTTATTGCTAAGCAGCTCCACCCCCCCAGCCAGAAAGAATGAAGGCCTTATTCTGGATGTTTCTCTCCTCTCCATTCCCCCGCAGAATGTCCATTGTGTACATACCACCCTCCCCGAGCATCATGGGAAGTGGTCAGACAGCACTCCTGATAGCACCCTACCTTTACCTTCCCCCACCAGAAAGCCTGCACAACCCCACCAGTAGAAAATCACAACAGTGATTGGTTACCCGCTACCCAGTCTGTCCAATCAGATGCATTACTTGCTATCTTGATTATACCCTGTGTAGTGTGTATGTATAAGGAGTCAGCTTTTACGTCTTCACTTCCTAACACACAAATTTTTTACTTGGGGGGTTGCCTTTGTCATGCATTTTTCTTCGTAAGTTGTTCTGGGTGCCTTGTGACTTAATTTTGAGATCAATTATCGTCACCTTGGGGAGGAAAAAAGAACGGATTACATCACCACTGTAGCTGTCCTCTTTCTTTAATGGTTAAAATACCGAATACAGTCTGTGAAAAGAACCGTATGTTGACAAGTTAAAGTCGCGCCCCTCGTGCAGCGGGGTCAGAACAAAAAAGCAAATTTCTAAGTACACACTATATGTGCTCTTTTACGCCCGAGCCATAGGGACCCCCCACACCCAAATCACAAGACCGACGCCATGATACCCAGTTCGCTATAGGCTTTCTTTTAAATTAAGGCCTTAATTAGGTTTTAACAAATTCGCCAGGCCTACATCTATTTATACCTCTTACCTGCAGCAGTGGGAAACTCATTCTTATGCGTACATGCTGTTTATCAGTATGAATCTTTTTCAAAATGGCCAACCCATCTCCCGCGCAGAATATGCTACATCGAACGGCTTTACCAAGATCCACGGAGCGGACTTGAGTCCGGTCATCTGGCACAAGCTCACAGAACAGCAGGAGAGGGTTGCCTGTGATGACGAAACTCAAGATGTGATCAGTCGAGTACTCTTAACTGTGTGGTTATTTATGGAAATTTACAGTGTTATTGCTTAATTCCGATCTGTGTTGATGATAGGGGAGCTGCTGGTGGGGGAATCCATTTACTGAAGGGGAAGTTTTTGCTCAGTACTTCCTGGCTGTCATAGTGCTCTGAGCTGCTCACGACTTCAGTCCCTCCTACCATAGTGGACTTGCCGCATCATTGCCGGACTACTGAAAGGATGTTCGGTTGCCAAATCACGGTTGTCAGGAATGGTGGGAGAGGTGAATCTTGGAAAAGTAGGCGGCTGTCCTGTAATCACTCAATGGTGGTACGTGTCAAGTTCACATCAGCTCCTAGGATGAGAAGGAGACCTGTTAGAAAACCCAACAGACGACAAAGCTTTTTGTCAATGGGTTAGACAGGGCCTTCAGCCCTCGGGGGGGGTCAGACATCCTACAGCCAGTTGGGACACTGGGAGGGGGCAGCGGTGACCACGTTGGTTAACCCTGCTCACCAAGACGAGCGTCCAGATGCTACCACCAGAAAGCCTGTCAGTTAGCACTCGATTTCAAAACTATCATCAGTGTTCAGTTTTTTTGTGTGTGCCTATGTGTTTAATGATTTTCTAGATTATTCAGTCCTGTTTGTTTTGGGGGGTGGGGTGGGTGTTGTTGGCTCTTAAACTGAAGACGCACAGTCCCTATTTATTGAGTTTATCTGTGTTTGTGTCCGTCTTATCGTCCCTGCCGTTTCGCCGTGTCCCCGAAGGGTGTGGTACCAACCCCCTCGGCCCCCGCCCCCACCCCACGCGGGAGCCGCAAGCTCCCACACTAACTGGGTTTGTGATTTTCACAGACGTGTTTGTAAACTAAGAATTCTGCAGCAGAATATTTTTGGAGACTTTAGCTGTACAGTATTTGTAAGCTCTATTTTTGTATATTTTATTGCTTTTTTTGGGGAAAAAAATGAAATGCTTTTGTTTTTGCTAATTTCTTGTTTTATTCATTTAAAAAAGTGTTGCATGTTATTGACTTGAACTGTAAATAAATAAAATACCAATTTTGGAAATAATGTCATGTTGGTTGTATGTCAGCATGTTTGTCCCTGGCTTATGTTTTACACATTTTCATTACACCTCAGAGCCCCTGCATACTGAAGAACACGCAGCTTAAAGTTTTGCCCATTATCATAACCATCCTCAGGAATGCCACTCATGAGTCCCTCACCCATCAGGGCAGAATGGCTCCACCTGGGTTATGGGTCTACGTGACCCCAGGTGGCCTCCATAATTGCTCCTCTATCAGGCTTGGTTCCTGAACAGTGTGTGGGAGTACAGGGCTGCCAACTTCAGTCAGGTAGCTGGGAGTGAGATGTTCAAGACAATCCTGCACACACATGCACACGCATTTACATGTATGTAACAGTGTTATCACCTTGTAAATAGTGTGTAGGGTTTGCAAACTATCCCAGTAATTTTGAGCAGCTAATTTTAAGTTAATAATGGAATAATATAGATTTGCTGTGAAATTTCTTGCATGAGCATGAGAGTTTGGAGGCCTGGGTGTCATGCCAGATGTGTGAGAGTTGGCAGCCCTGGGATTATCATAGCATATCACGTGCTGTGAATGTCTGCCACTCCCAAGTTGCATAATTTCTGGGAAGCCCATTAAAGAGCAGGAATTCCCCTTCCTCCCTGGATCAGAAGGACACTTGCTGGGGCTGGGGGCCATCTCATGCAAAAGAGCTCCATGAGTATTTACAGTTTTTCTTCATGACGGGGCACTGGGAGGTAGGGACTAAGTACACAAAATAAAAATACTGTAGCCAATCTGTACGCTACAATACTTTAAATTATGCCTCTGATTCGTGGATTTTCATCCAGTTCTGGCAAGTACAAAAATTTTAGCTGCGTCACATATGTGCGTTTGGGAAAACTGTGTTCCGCCTTTTTTATGATCGACATCACTCACATCCAATGAAAATGCAGGGTGTACCCAGTATCCAATCCGATTTCGAGAGATGAGCGGTGCTAAACAGGCCCCCTTATTTTCTTCTACCACTTGCTACAACCATGTTGCCTTAAGTTAAAGTATGAATTCGCTGGTAGTACTCTTCTATAAAGCAACTTCATATCTCCCAGTTACTCAATTAGATTTTTTACTGGAAAGCTTATGTGAAATGCATCAAGCAGAACCCCTCCTCAGATTCCAGCCAGCAACTATCGAGTTAAAAGTCTGCGCCTGTAACCGCCAACAACCTTGTAGCCGAAATTTAGATACTTGTATGTATACTACAAGACGCCAGGATTAACATACATCTTGTGGTCCAGAAATAGTCGGTTTTGCTGGAGGTCTACTGCTGGAATGTAGATAAGACTATAAATAACCGAGAGACACTGTTTGAACAATGCAGTGCAGTGCTGTGCATGTAAACGGTAATGGAGCATGCGTGGGTACAAAGGTTATGTACCACACGAAGCAGCAGCGTGTCAAGAAGACAGTGAAAGAAACGATCATGTCGCAGACAGCTTTTCGTAACACCACGTGGCATTAGAAAAGAAACGACGTTTACAAAAAAAAAAAAATCGAGGATACAACACGATGTGATTGACAGGATTACAGCGCCTCCTGCTGGTCCGTACCTGGTAATATGGGCACACCGGCTTTGTTTAGGCTGGAATTCACCAAAAACACTGATGTACTTATTAGACAAAGAGAACTCAGTAGCGACAATCAATGCAGTTCGAGAAGTACGGTTTCATGTCTGTGACACAGGGGCTCCCCTTGGAGCACAGATGGGATTCACCCAGATTTCAGCTTAATTTTTGGAATTCCCCTCTAGGGATCATGCGCTGAGACCCAGTAACAATGTTCCTGATCCCTCTCAAGTCTGCCTCTGGTTGTATGTGTAACTACACGCCGTAAACACCAAGTTAAAAATGGAAAATTCACTACAAGTGGCCCTACCAAATTTCAAACATATCATTTATTACCTCTCACTACCATACAATAAAAACCACTACGGTCCAAAAGTGTCCAACAAAAGGTCTTACCAGGTTGTGGGGCGGTGTGAACCGAGAAGGGCTTTCGTTTTTAACTTAAAAACAGCGTCCGTTAAAAAAAGGAAATGTTCCATACTGACCGGCAACCTTGCGGCTTCGTACTATCCGAACACGTTACTATGTTCAACTTATTCTCGCCCTGACTTTTAGAAATTTTGAAGCTGTTTAAACTATTTAGAAATAGCAGTGGGGAAGTAACCCCGGCGGAAAAAAAACTATATATTTTAAAACGCCGTGTCTGGTCCTGAAGATTAATTATCATGGAGTGTATTAATAAAAATCGCTTTAAACAGTTTTTAATAGCCGACTCCACTTCCCCAAGGAATCGGCATGTTGATCTAAATTAGGGCGTTAAACTGCCCGGGTAACAGTGAAGCACTAATTACCTTGACATCCGGAAAATACTCCTTCTGATTTCCCTCTAATAAAACAAGACAGTGATAAAAATACAGCTCTAAAGAGATTGCTGGCGGCACATTGTAGCTTTGCACTCCTGGGAGCTGGAAAGACACTTAATTTTTCCGCTGATAGACAAATTACTTCCACCTTTTCTGAAACTACACAGCTCTACAGCAGTATAGCTACCGCTGATAAATAGGAAAGGTCAGAGATTCTCATAGCGGCTTCTATGACAGGCAAGTACTTTAATTACGCGTGCCATTCACGTTTGCTAATAATTTCTTATTTGATAGAAGTTTATTGGGCTTGTATTAATTTATGGTATTGACACAGCCAGACAAAAATATCGGACGTGCCTTTTTATTTAACCCTTTAGTTTGACGATATTGCCATCGTGTGGTCAGATGCGGTAATACACGCAGTGCTAATTCACATAAAATCCTTAAGTGTGTTTTTCTCGCTCCCCTGTAATTGGTTCCATTGAGAAATGTTTGATTTTTTATTGCACAATGCAACCCTTTTAGTATGTGTAAGGTTAGCCTCATAATATTGATTTATAGTTCAAGTGATGAATATTTAAATACATTTCTATTCGGAATGAACAATCCATTTAATTACTTCTGGAATTATTTATATACAAAGATGTAATAGTATTATAGGAATGTCATTTTAACCATTCATTCATTTGCGTTAAAGCCTGGCACTTGTGACTTGGACTGATTTTAGCAAGCACGGACTGTTCGTGCTTTGATTTCTTATATCGGAAATTGAATTAGCGGCGTTTTTTATCTTTGCGTATCTTAACGGGTCGCGCTTATTGAGACACACCGTTTGCCCGCGATCCACTACCACGACACGTTGGGACACTGGTAGCCCTGCCCTTCCTGTTCTGGTCCCTGCGGGCTCAAGGTATTAACTAGCCCGTTGTCATGGCAATAAAAGAAGGGGGGGGCTCTCTGCTTCGCCTCCATACAAACAGTGGGGTTTGCAGTTGCTGGTTAAAAATGTGATCATTCTTAACATCGGACTTACAGGGCAAACGAAACGCCTGTTTGCAAGCAGCTGCATAAACCCCTGCATAAACATGTGATGATGTAGGTGTGATGGAGGAGATGACACTCAACAAGTAATTTTTTATTCATGACCTTTATTTAACATGTATGATGTATCCACAAAGAGTCAGTGATACACGTTTCTCGAACCCCTTCACTTTCATTTTCGCTTCAGCGTATCACAGCCCACAGTAGCAACATCTAAAGTGCTTCTACACTTGGTGTCTCGCCATCGTGTGGGAATCTCGTCGCCTTCCATCTATTTAGAATGGAAGGTGAACTCTCCCTTCTTAACCGAGAAGTTCTTCCCGGCATTAACCCTCAGATGGGGCGACCTCTCCAGCATCCTTGCTTCCTCGGGAGGGAAAAACATTCTCCAGACCAGCAGGCCTGGGAACAAGAGCACCGATTTTGATATGTACATTTCCCCCCTCCCAGTTCTACCACTGACTTTCTTTGGCACCTGATCTGCTGGGTACGAAGCCCCACATCGGGATGCAAAGACTCATACAAGATTAATGACCTCCAACTGCAGTTTTCCTAACTTCCCTCACAAGCTCAACGGAGCGCTGCAGCGCCGATTCTGAGAGGCTACGCCGTTCAAAACGGCGAGTGCAGTCAGCTGTCTGACGCTGTCCTGGCACCGCATTTGCCAGATAATATTTCAGTTATTTTAGCCTGGACAGAAACAAGCCCTCCGCTTTTTACCGTTAAGTTCCTTTCCCATTTCCAAATCTCTATTTTTGTATCACCAAATTTTAAATTCTTTTTCCCCCACAATGTTTGGTGACCTGGGAGACTCACTTGCAAAAATAAGGAAGAGGAAAAAAGGTTCATCATATTCAATAAAATACATGCTATACGATATTCAATGATCTGTTCAAACAACATTTTGGTTGAAGCAAACAAGTTGAATTTCCAGCACTGAAAATGATTTTTTTTTTTTCTCAGTCTCCAGTTCTGACTGACATAAAACAATCGGTGACCCAAAGGCTAGTAGTGAAGCCTGTCTCATCTCGCAACACTTCCCAGAAAGTCAACAGACTCCCTCTGTCTTTTGGCGTGAAACAAAAAAATTGCAACAGCTATGCAATCTTAATGGTGTAACAACGTACTCATTCGCCTTCCGTTTGGGGACGAGCGCGTCTGGGTGAGACAGCAGCATTCTTGCATGGTATAGCGGCGATTCACTAAAGCACACAACTGCACAGTCAACACGTTTAACTGGCTACAATATAGTCGATCTCTAAACGGCTTTGTCTACCGAGTTATCTAGATACAGGCACACAGACAACTGTACAGGCGTAACTACGGCCAGCGTCTGATTTCTGGAGTCGGTTGATAAAGGCAGAATATAGTTTAAAGAAGAGAAGCGGTATCTCACACTGCAGGAGCGGCCGGGATTATAAGTAAAAATAAAAAAACACGCGCACACACACTTAGTGCAGAGAAACGGTGGTCACCGTCTTGGCAGCAAAGAATCGAGGTGTTTCCTTACAGTCCACTCAGCTGTCGGGATTCCTCACACCCCAAACCCCAAAGAAATAATAATAAAACTTGACCCAGAACAGGTTTCTTGCAGTGCAAATTCATGACAATTCCTGGCTGAATCTAATATTTTCGGTATAGTTTCTGATATGTGTACTGGAATGATCTAGTTGGATAAATACATTTGTCGCGCAACTGAAATCATGAAAGAAAATACAGTGGTTTTCACAAAAGACGTTTTTGTGCTCTGAGCCGAACTGGCTGTACGTCCAACACAAACCCGCATGCACACAACCGTGGGAATATTTAGTGTCGATAAACTTTTCTGTACAAGAATACGGTGCACAAACGAAAATCGCTCCAGATGGATAGCATCACGTCCACTCTCCGTCTCAGACTCAAACAGGGAAAAACACAGTGAGATATTTTAGCATCTGTAGCACACATATGTCAGCAATTTTTGATACGCTATCCGAAGGACAAACGCGTATCAATTTCCCAAAGGGCAGCGTTGGACTGAAATTAAATTACAATCGACGGCGTTTTTTTGGAAAAAAGCCTCAGCCTTCTCAGGATACAAAAACGGTCTGAAGAACTCAAACTGCCTTTCGTGTTGTATTTGGTTAAAACCGAAAAGTGACTTCTCTGAGTCCATCAGAATGTTCTGTATTGAAAATAGGCCTACCATGTGAAAGAAAATGAAAACCAAAGGAAAAAACATTTCCAAATCAGAAGGAAAAATGTTACAGGAAGTCTAACCACAAGAGACAGTCCAGGACTGGGCTAAACTGGTTCCATCAAGCAGCAAAATCAACATTAAGTTCACAAGTGATGTTTAAAACTAGAAATAGCATTAGAAAAACGGTCCTGTTCTACTGGAGGAAAAATACATACATACAAATCAGCATGGCACGAAACAAGCTCTGATGTGTTAAAACAACAATGGTGATGAGAAAAGCGTAGCACTCTAATGGCGTTTGCTTGTGGTTAACGTAAACACATTTCAATGCTCTCAAGAGGCAGTCTGGTAACTGCAGAGACGCGCACACACACAGAGCCGTCCACTCTTCTCAGGGAGGGGGGCAGACGCACCTCCCCCCTACTTCACAGGCCAAGAGGCCATGTTAGGCTCAGGGTGCGAGTGTGCAGAGAAACAGACAGCCTGTGAACAGGAGAACCATGCCCACTGCTCCATGGCAACAAAGACATTACAAAACACACATTGAACTTCCCATCCATCTCATGGCATTATGGGACATCGCACATCATTACACAAGCAAAAAAATATATATATATATATATACACATAACATCCACCCTCCCGCGTCTGTGCAACGACCCCCCGACGAAACACAGAGTAAGTGTGCAAGCGATTCGGCTCTCGAATTCTTTAAGGAGTACAGCAAAACGGTTAGAAGGCAGGGTGAAAAAGCTGAACCATGCTCAGATATAGACCTCTTTCTTTATAGAAATAAATATCTCAAATACGCTTTACCCTCTGTTATTAAATAATAATCCATCTATATAGCACTTTCTTTAACAGTAATATAAAGCATCTGTAGAACACACACACACGTTACTGCGCTACGCACTTTTAAATTGCATGTTGCATTTTTTTTCCCTCTGGGATACACTTTACAGTAACAGACAGCTCGAAAAGTAACCTTTCAAGGTTACGCACTTTCTCAGATTTTTTCCAGAACTGACAGTAGTCATTGCAGACATAATGTAATAACACATACTGGCAGAAACTAGGGTGGTTATGAAGGTTAGATGTGGTTCGGGCAGCCATAAGATCGATTGTCAGTAAGTAAACTGGTCTGCAGCAGAGGCGGCCTTCAAAAGGCAGCCTTTGTCGCGTCTCTCCTCTATACGTCATACTTTTATATCCCCTTGGGTTGGAGATCCCTTCATCTTTCGGACAAACCGCTCCAGTGTTTATCTACACATGATGTCTTTGTCCAATGCGTCCCTGCCTACGACTCCCATAGTTCTTTGTTGCAATTCGACCTGATGGGGGCCAGAACCGAGATGGATGTGATGGGAGAGGATGCGGTGGGTGTCTATTTCATCCAAATCTGTCGATAGTTGTGAGAAAATACTGACACCTGTCCCCTTCACTGGCCTCAGGATTCTGGTTTAGACTGGATGTTAAATACTGAATATTTACCATTAATTCAGCAGAGCTACTCCCGTCGTTGAACCAAAGCACCAGCTCTCCGCTGCACGCCTACAGGGCCACATTCCACATTCCAAGTGAGCGGCCCATTCGCCTTTGAGAAGGCCGCCCTCTGCTGGCTCTCCTCCACAGGTACAGTGAACGAGCATCACCTCCCATGGGAAAAAAAATTAAAAACCAGCGTAAACGAGGAACGACGCTGGGCCCAGTTAGAGTCCTGTTCTGAGACAAAAAATTATGGGGTGGATAAAACAATCTTCTGTAACCAGACTGCCCTCATCTGCATTACAGAAAACAGCTGGCTGGCCTGTGGACACACCTCACCAGGCACTGGCGCACAAGCTTGTGTCCACATATCCCACAATGCATGTTTTTTCAAAAATTTATATATATATATTTCAAAAGAAAATCATGTTATTGGGGATGAAATGTCAGGGGCTCTTGAACTACAACCATGCGGCTCCGGTTCTTCAACCACTAGGTTTTCACGGCTGCCTGCAGGGGATGTCTCCTTCAGTCAACCTCCCCCACCCTCCAAGCCTGAGGGAAAGCTGACATTGTGCGTTTGCCTCGCACGCCTACGCGTGTGCCCCAGTGCGTCGGCGACGGCTGAGCGCGCGGCAGGGCAGACAGCAGCTGTCTCCTTGCCATCGCTGAAAGAAGCGTAGTACCTTGGCTAATGGCACACGACATGTAGGAGAATGTAAAAAAAAAAAAAAAGAAAGAAAAAAATCATGAGAACCCCAGTCAGTTTAAGCAGCGCCTCTTTTGGGGCGATGGGCCATTGCTGTTGGACTTTAAGCTGGGCGGGGTGGGGGGGCTGGAATGAGGCGAGTCGGCTTGTGGGGGGGGCATCTAAGGGGGGAGGAGGGAGAGACTGGGATGTCCCTCATCCCTAAGATGTTAGGGGGGGTCCTACAATTCCTAAGGACTGTAGCCCGTAGACGACAGAGAGACATGTACCACATAGCCGTGTCTTGGAGATGGGCGACGCTCGAAGCCAATCTGCAGGCTCGGTTTTATACTGGGAAGCGCTGAATGCAGGGAATTCGGAGCAGAGTCTCCTTGTTTTGACGGGCCTCCTCCTGTCAGTGGGGAATGAGGACCGGGCTTTCGAACGGTCCCTCTCCTGCACACGCAGATGTGCCGTCTCTGCTTGCTCACGTCCACGGAACAGAAAGGCTCCCCCTAGCTGTGAACTGCTGTTAAAGCAGAATGATGGCAGCCAGACATGCAGGTACTTTAAACACTGAAATTAATGTCAAATGTGCATTATTATTTTTGTAATGCTCTTGATCCTGTCAAGAAAGTTCAATAAGAAGCATATACTGTGTAATACACACACGCACGCACACACACACAAACACACAGGGCCATGCTAAGCTGCCCCTCCCCCAGTCATGTGTGTATGCCAAAATGTGCTGTTTCCTTTAAAAAGCATTTCAAACTTGGTCCACAAGGTTACTAGGCCTAAAAAAATGACATTGCCTCAGAATTTTTGTTGTTTTGTTTTGAAATCCCTGGAGTCCAACTTGTTCTGTGCTGTGCAGAGTCGAAGACTGCTGTTATTCCTCTGGTTGGTCATTCTGCATGTCAATCAAATAATCTCCCCACCTCAGTTAAGCCCTGACAGCTGATTGGCAGTCCTCAAATCAGGCCCCTAGCCCTGCACGTCTGGGGGGGGGGGGGGGGGGGGGGGGGGGGGGGGGGGGGGGGGGGGGGGGGGGGGGGGGGGGGGGGCGGGGGGGGGG
>JAODKC010000085.1:41681-64655 GCA_026777985.1 Mormyrops attenuatus
CTAGGTCTTTTTGCGACCACACCACTGTCCAGCAGAGGGCATCATCACCCACTCGGAGGAGCCCCTGCCGTCCTAACTGGAGGGTTCCGGTACTACGGAGGAATTGGTGGCTTCGTTGTCATACTGTTGCTTGTTTGGAGAGCCCCCCCCCCTCCCCCCGTAGTTGGTGAGGGGGTGGGGAGGGTGGAGTCCCATGGTGATGGTGCTGATTATTCAGCCCCCCCCCCGCCCCCTGGAGGGTTAACAGACTACTTCAGCCTTCACATGCAGAATCTTGGAGAAACCTGGTCTCTTTTTCAGGGCCTGTTGGGAGAGAGAGAAGACATGGGTGGCTCAGATCCCCCCACCCACAAAGAAGGACAGACCGCAGTACCCCTCTGGCCATAAGGTGGTGTGTTCCGTTTCTATGGCAACAGCATTATGTAACTCTCCAAAGTAGTCTGCTGTGTCAGAAAGGATCTAGCATGAATCACAGCTAGGATGGCAGGATGGACATCCCATAATAAGGGGTGCACCTTGGCCAGGATGCATGAGTAAAACTCACCGTAGGCGTGGCAGTGCTTTCCTGCTTGTATGCTTAGGTGCTGACCACCAACATTGTATTAATATCCCTGAACTCACTCCCAAACGGCAACAGAACCACAGAATTGTGGAGGTCAGCAAAGGACCAAGCAGGAAGACGTCCCCCCTGGCTCCCCCACTGTGGTCCTGCCCCCTGCCACTCACCTGCAGCTTATTCACCATCTCATCGAATAGCTTCCTGGCCTCAGGGCTGTTGGGGTCTTCGAAGTAGTCTTCAATCCCAATCTGCACCACAATGGACTTCAGGTTACGACACGCACCTGGAAAAAGAACAGAAGTGTGTACCGACCCAGGAAGTGTGTTCTCTCCGAGGAGCGTGCACTATTTGAGGAAGCGTGCACTCACCCAGAAAGTGTGTACTCTCGGAGAGCATGCACTCTCTGAGAAAGTGAGCCCTCTTTAAGGAAGCGTGCACTCTCCAAGGAAGTTTTTACTCACCATGAAAGTGCGCACTCACCGGGAAGGTGTGCACTCTCTGAGGAAGTACGCACTCACTGAGGAAGTACCTACTCTACGAGGAAGTACGCACTCACTGAGGAAGTACCTCTTCTATGAGGAAGTACGCATTCACTGGGAAGGTGTGCACTCACTGAGGAAGTATGCACTCACTGAGAAAGTACGCACTCTCCGAGGAAGTACTCACTATTGAAGTGCAGCAAGGCCTTGGGCGTGACCGGGGTGGAGGTCAACACCAGCATCTCCAGGCCCTTCAGTCCCTCCCTGCACACCTCAGCTGCTACCTCCTGGTTGATCTCACTGACGTGGTCCAGCTCCAGGACCTGAAGACGCATGCAGTTTCGGGCTGCAGGACCCAAGGTTGGGTGAGATGGGAGGGGGAGGGGTGGTGGTGGTAGTGATCATGTGATCAAGTTACTCATGGAGTAAAACTGAAATGGAGTTTCCAAATCTGCTCCAGTTATGGAACAAAAGCATGGTCCAACTGTTCTTAGACCACGTGTATATACTCACCCAAGGAGGCCAGGCCCTGCATGCCACAGCCAGCCCCGCCCACACCCAGGGCTCGAAGGTGTGGCCAGCATCGACCAATGGTCTGCAGACATCGGTTACTGAAGCGTGCTGGCTGCTGGCTGGAAATCAGCATCCACAGATACACACCCCATTCGCGCGTAAGATTCTAGAAAAATAATAGCTAACGCTATGCTGCATTAAGGCCCACCTCCCCACACACTCACCATGGATGAAGTGGCGCCACCTGCAGGGAGATGATGTCTCTGCAGCCGGCCCCCAGCGCCCAGATCACCTCTTGTCCGACTGGGTCCGTTGCACTCCTGAGAACCAGGGGCCGTATGTAGTGAGCAGAATGCAGCGTGACTGAGCTGAGCAGCGTGAGAGTCGTCACTGGCACGCACCTGTAGGTGACAGCCTGCAGCATCCGGCAGTAGCAGCTGGCCAGCCACAGGGTGCGGTCCGTCAGGAGGTTGGGGCAGTGTGACACCTTCAGGATGAGCAGATTGCCCCCTGTAGCCTTCAGAAGGGCCTCCAAGCCCTCCTCTAGGCACCCACTGCAAGGGGGGCAGAAAAGGACCATCGGGGTGGATACACAGAGATGGGTAAAAGAAGGGTACAAGACAGATGGACAGAGACAAACAGAGAGAGAGAGACAGGTAAAGGATGACTGGCGGAAAGACAGATAAGTAACACAGAGATAGGTGTAGGATGATAAGACAGACAGATGCAAAGACAGAGAGAGGGAATATATATACACACACATATATATATGTGTGTATATGTGTGCGTGCATATATATATATATATAGAGAGAGAGAGAGGTAACAGACACATGATGGAACAATGGCGGAAATACAGGGACGAAGGAAAAATGACAGACAGGTAGTAGAAGACACAGCGAGGCAGACAAAGACAACACAGAGATGGGTAAAGAAAGGATGGCAGACAGATAGGGAGATAGAGACACAGGGAAAGATAGAGAGACAGGTAACAATAAGGGTGAAGGAAGAACGACAAAGACAGAGGGAGAATGACAGACAGACAGATAGATGGGTAAAGGAAGAACGAGAGACGGACAGACAGACAGGTATTATAGACATAGTTAAAGAAAGACAGACAGACAGGTAATGGAAGAAAGACAAGAGAGGCATGCAAAGACCCAGCCGGTGAAAAAAAGAGCGTGATAAAAATGGACAGAGAGGAAGAGACAGGCAGGCAAAGGAAGACAAACAGAAAGCCAGAGAAAGACAGCCGCACGGACAGACAGACATACACAGACGGGGATATTTCTAATTCCTTAACTCGGTTCTGTCATAACAGCACGTTTCCTTGCTGAGGAGCCCTTATTTTAGAAGCAGAGGGTGGTCTCCTGCTACGCTAGCTGAGCTGTGACCAGCTCCGTGTTTAGCATGATCAAAGCCCAGGCTGTCAGCCTGTCCCCTGTCAGCCTCACACTAAGCCACACCAATCCTCCCCCCAGGTGCTGTGACACAGCCATATGCATCCAAAAACAGGAGACACAGCAGTGACACGGCGTGGGTGGGGTCACATCACAGCTCGCTCGCCGACGCCCCTGATGTCGGCATGGCGCGCATGCAGTCCGGCTCACCGTGTGCTTTTCAGGTACTCCTCCTTGGTCTCCTTCTTGCCCCTCTGCCTGGGCTTAAGGTTCTGCAGGATGAGTGAGTGTGTTTGTGTGCACCACTGAGACAGAGTGCACAGGAACTGCAACGCAGAGATAGAACAGAGAGAGCACAGTCAGAATACAGCACAGTCAGAACGCAGGAAAGTTGGGATTAGGGCTGAGCATCATTCAAAACTTTTATGATGCTTATGATTTTCAGTTGTATTGAGGTACAAAAATATTTCCATCTGCTCTGTCTCTTTTTCTGTATTTTTGCGTAACTTCCATTATAGCGCCGGCGCTTGTGGTCGAGCGATCAGCAAGTTTATCGCTGCAAGTGCCTCCACAGTAGTGCCTCTGAGGAAGCGAATCAGTTCCGATGATCTCGCTCATACACACACACGCATACACATACGCACCAATTCTCGCTGTCTGCGGGTGTTTCACGTGATATACGACGATGTGGTCAGGCGCTATATGGGGGGGGGGGGATATTCAGGCATAAATGAAAGCCGTATTTTCAAGTCGCACTGGTGCACCTAATTATAAAATGTAGTCACACTGTCTCCAAAAATGCTCAAAAAATGCACCTGCATTGTCACAGTCTCAAATTTTGTGTAGCTACACTTTTGATCTCTTAGGCATTTTTTACACGACTAACAAAAACAACATCACATGCACACAAACCAAGTCACAACTTTGTCTCTGGCCATACTTTCTCCTTCCGGCCTCAATGATGTGTTCATATAACATTACATTAGACAGCCAATCACCAGTGACTTTAGAGCTTTACACAAGTATGCTGCATGCTTATTGGCTCACTCATGCTCAAATTTACTGTTTGGGTATCGGAATTTGGCACTGAAAGCTAATTAATTTTTCAGTCCTTGGTAGAATCGGAACGTTTCGGTTGGTACCACAAAAGTACCGAAGTTCGGTACTCAGCCCTGGTTAGGACACAGCAGGGAGACAGACAGAACACAGCACAGTCAGAACACAGCACAGTCAAATCACAGTACAGAAACAGTGTAGAGACAGACGATTCAAAGCACACACTTGAGTATGTGTAACCCACACCATCAAATATGAGAGATCCGACACCTGTAGGGGCCGCACAGGAACGGGCTTGAGGGTTTAGCCGTACCTTGGAGGAGATCCGGGCATTCTCCAGCAGCACCCGGGTCCAAACGGCAGGGTGGCGGGCCACAAATTTCCAGTCGCGGCAAACCTCAGCGGTGCGTAGTAGCGTCTTAGTGTCCAGGTAGGTAAAGATGCAGAAAAGCGCGGCCCGCATCTTCAGCACCTCTGGGCTGATCACCTCACTCCTGGAGGGGCTGCTCCTCTCGTGACGGCAGGGCTTATACCTGCCCTCCGATCGGCCTGGCAAACAGGGTCAAGGGTCAAGGGTCAGGAGGTTGGTAAATGCCGGGCAGATAGATATGGACGCGACACCGAGATGGCGGAACTCATTTTTAAGCACTTGGAGGAACCAAAGGAGGAGCAAGCAGAGCAGTACATCCAGGGGCAGTGTTTCCCCTCAAGCAAATGTGAGATTTGAGGGCCCCCTGTTGGCCACAAACTGTCACTACACCAGGGCGGCCCTTAAGTGAGGCGCCTGTAAGTTTTTAAGTGGGACCCCAGAAACAACAAACCCACCCTTGAGGACATCACATGGATGTCCTAACCACTGGGGGGGCGCTAGAGAGGGAAGTCACCGGATAATCCCAAGTTGTTGGAAACAGTAGTGATTACAGATTCTAAAACCACGGACAAGAAACGCAAATTAAGTTGTGAAAATCTTTCTCTTTTAGCAAAGCCATTAAAACCGTGATTTCAGCTTAGCGCCACTTTGGCCGTCGTGCCAGTGCATCACCTGTGCCAAGTCGGTACCCGGGCCGGCCAGACCCGCCATGCTGGGCATCGGAGAAGGAGCGGCGCTCCTGCTCCCAGGCGTCCACCTCGGACTCAGTAGTGCGGGAGCCCACGTCAGACACGTCGCCCTCCTCGCCCTCCGTGCTGTTGCGATACGGCCGGCGCTGCCAGTTCTGGATGGCCTGCTTGCGGAGACCCCAGCCGCGGGGCCGATCGAACCCGGGCTCACTCAGCCGGCACTGTGGGTGGTGGTACTGGGCGTCGCCGGTCTCCTCCCCCGGCTGCATGTCCATCTCTGCCCCGCCGCTGTCATAGCCCACCGACCCCTGAGAGGCCGACTTCCCCCGCGCGGACACCCTGCCAGCAGAAAGGCCGGGGTGGGGGCAGGGTCAGATATTTCCCAGAAGCAGACCCACACGCTACGCCATGCAGTGACACCACATGCCGTTGCCTTGGAAACAGACCTTAACCTTGAATATTGGATTCACAGCAGCATCAAAACAGCCACACTGAGATCGAGTGAGAACAGAGGACATGTTTAAAGGAAAAAGCACAACCCCCCCACCCCCCCACATACATTTTCCAGTTAATCACTGAATTAAATACCTTTCGTTTAAAGGGCGTTCTGCAGTTAACCACACGTCCACCAGGGGGCATCATTCCAAAACCTCAATAGTAGAGCCTTAAGTACACATCCAGCTGCCTAATGGGACACCCTACACCCTCACTGCAATACCTGCACACACAGTGTTCTAAATAGTGCCAGGACAGTATTAATACTTTACATTTCCACACTGTAAAGGATATTACAGGTAAGCCGTGGAAACTGTCCGCAGCTGTAGGCCATACTGGATTTAATTGCAGTGCTTCAGACAAATATATTAAATTTCCCTGTCAAACTCTGTCAGTGCATTAATCAGATGGCCTGTTACCTCTTCCTGCATTTTTTTTTCCAGTGCCCGAAGCTGGGGGTTCTTGCTGTAAAAAAGACACACCGTGATTTCCGTTGCTGGTGCATGTATGCGTCTCTGCCAGAGTTCTCGGCGCATTTAAGTCGACGGGAGGAATGACAGGATCACAGAGCCGCAGCAGTCGGGCAGGGCCGGCCCAGCGGATTCAGGGCCCTGAGTGTGCCTCGAAACAGCCAGGGGTACATGGCGGAAATACGGACGGGCTGTTTTATGTCCAGCTAGGGAGCTGGGGGCTGTCCTCAATTCCCAAAATCACGCCGTGTTGGGTTTCACCACGTGCGTGACTGTCCCGGGCCTTGCGTGGGCGTGACCCTTCTGGGTCCCCCAAAGAGATTCATGACTAAACACTTCACCTAGAAATCAGTGGGTAAAAATAGCTGCAATCCCGCTAACTCTCAATCATTCGGCCTGCCTGAGGACACTGTTACCCCACCGTGCAGGCTAACCAGGTTCTAATCACCTGCATGCCCACGTCTTCCACGAACTGGCTAGCTTTTTAAACAGGCACACCGGCAGACGCCTCTGTGCTGTCACATGCGCTACCTGCAGCATCAGGCCCCTCCTGTTGGTGTACGAGGGCACGGACCAAGCATGGAGAGTGATCTCAGCATCCCGCCCGGCGCATGGCAGGGACGTGCTGGGTTACGGGCGCACTCTGTCGCAGCTGTCGCCTTCGGCGTGGTGACCTTGCCGCCCCGGCTAGCTCAGATGCCACAGCTCCTGGAACAAATAGCTGGTTTTATATTTATATTTGTTTTTTTTGTTTACTTTGCCGAGGCTCTGTGAGAAAGCGCCGGGGCAGGAGGGATCTGGCGGCACGGAGGGTTATGTAAAAACCGTCAGCGGAGGGAGATGCTTCATTAAGGAAGCCGTGCAACGGCACATTAACGGGGCACTTTCTCTCTGGAAGCTAATCTCTGGTCAACTGCTCTGTAGTCATGTTCTGCTTGAATTGTACCCCAGAGAAAAATCACTACAATCTATAAGCGCGGGTAATTTTCAGCAGGGACCTGGCAGGTGGTGGATGTCCCAAGTCATGCAGGTCACCCGGGCCTTGTTACCAATCCGACAGTACTTGGTTCTGTGTTCTGTCCCGGGCCCTGACCCCCTCCCCTTCCATGTCTGCTCCTGGACCTGCCGTCCGTTTTGTTCCCCGTCCGTGTCCCTCTTGCCGCTCCCCCGTCGTTCCTCCCCGCCGCTCCGTCAGACGCGTGCATCTTCGCCGCCAATCCCAAATAAAATCCCTGCTCCTCCCTCCCTCCCTCCCCCCTGTCCGGCTGTCATGTGGCTCTGTTCGCAAATGCCGCCCACGGCTTGTACAGTAACCCGTGATTTGGGGGGGTGAGCAACAGGTGGATCAGAGTTGGAACGGCAGCCGTCGCGAATCTGACATCTGTGCCATGTGATTCATTTGGGAGACAGGATTGCAACCCCACCCCCCCAGGTCCAGCGCACATTCATTACCGTGATACAGACACCGAAATAGCATTTTTGTCACCTCCGTCACAATAGTCATCTCACAAATCACACGTTTTATCATTTTTTTCACTCTTTCCCCATGTGCCACTTCGGCAGCAAGCCCAGGGGGTCCCGCAGAAACCACTTTATTTTGCTCAAGAAAGCAGCAGGGGGGCTGGGGTGGGTGGGGTGCTCGCAAGGGTGATGGGCGACCAGCCTATAGGGGGCGCTGATGAGGCAGCTGGCTGGCACATTGCATCCTTTAAGCGCTATGTCACTTGCGGGCCTGATCGTGCGCACGCTCAGACCTGCAACCCCGCAGGGCGCCAGCTCACAGATGACAGGCCACACTGCTACACAGATTCAGCCCGCTACGAAATGGGCCCCGTTTCTAAAATTACCCAAAAGCGTTCCGCCGGGTCCGATGTGGGCCGAGCAGCGTCGAGTCGACCACTCGACTAATGAATCAGCACACGTACAAATCGAGCACCAGATTGGACGGGTCACTTATAAGTTATTCACGGCGATCTGTGTTTATTCCTTGTTCCATCTGCAGGCCAGGCCAACGTCAGACAAACGCGTAGCGGTGTTAAAAATAAAGTGGCGATCTGAAAAGCAGAGTGACGGGATCAGTCAGCCGCGTTCGGGGCCTCGCCATCATCATGGGATGTCATGGTGGCTGGCAGCGGGGCGGAGGGACAGACCGCGGTGGACGTCATCCACGCGGCTCGCCTAACGATGCTGTTACGAAATACCTGCTCACCATTCATTTAATAAACTGCTCTCTGACAAAACAAATCTAAGGACTAGCAGATTATCTTAGCATACAGTGGCATCATGGGTAAGGAGCCTGGGGGTAGTTTTAAATACCCTCCCCAAGCATGTCAAGAATGGCTCTCCCCCCAGGTCAGAAAGCTGACAAGCTCCTCCTCACAGACCTCAGGGAGTGAGAGTGCCACCCAGACCATGCTTCTCACAACTCCACTACAGCCCCCATGGCAAAAGGTTCTGCCTTTTTTGGGTTTAATGGAGGGAGGAACCCGAATTATACGCTCCGCTTAGCCTGGGCTGCTCCTGGTCCAAATCTGGCCCGCATCTGACCAGCATTGGACACTTCCACACTCTGCCGACACCTGAATCTGCTGCCTGATACCTTTACACTTAAGTTACTTAGCAGATACTCTCATCCAAAGCGAGACGGTGGGACGGAGAGGTGTAGTAAGGGGGTGACAGAGGACATACAGGAGGTAGAATCAATTACAGCGGCAGGAGCTAGAATTCTAATGCATTACACCCAGATGTGGAAGAATCTACAGCTACATCTCAAAACCCGTATTTGCGCCCCTCTCCCTTGTTACCCTTCCTTCGCCCCAGAAGGTTTTTCTGAATTCTTGGTGTTGAAGTGCTGTCCCAATACCTTAGGGAACAAGTAATCAAGGGCTGATTTTCGCTTAAATCACGCCATCACTGGGGGTTGCGGAAGTCCCTTTTGTGAAAGAGAAATTCACCTTTGGTGACACTCACGCATGACGTGGCATAAAAGCTTCTACTTCAGTGATGACTTCATACATACTGGTGGAGCATGGTAAGTCGTCAAGGGCTCAAGTGTGTCCCGATACTGCTTTTTATCTGCACTACCTTCCTCGCTCACTCACCATTTCCTTCCCTCGTCAGCTTCGTGAACTTTTACCTTCAGTCAGTGAGTCAACGAGGGAACCGTCAAAAAACATCAGTTTTGGGATGCAGCCTATTACAGCCGCATAAAGAGGAATCATCTATACCCACAGGAAGTAGAATCAATTACTTGGCTAAACAAGTAATGAGTAGCCGATACGTCCTAACAGTCTTATTGTAACGGCGTACCTGTAAACTAATAATTAGTAAAATAATACGTGAGACCTAACATCAGCAAGGCCAGCGGGGGGTGCTATGGAGCTGTAGGCAGGTTTGCTGCTATTTACAGACAACCAGGGTGGTTCCAGCTGAGCAGGCAGCTTTTCCCAGAATGATGACCCTCAGCAATCTACAGACTGCCGGCTAAGAGATCAAAGGTCAAGCGAAGGCAGCGTGTGTGCTCACCCGGTGCTGGCCGACGGCCGGTGATCGGACGCCTGGTACACCCCCCTGGATGTCACCGACACACTGGAGTTTCTCTGGAGGAGGAAAAGGCAGAAGATCCATCTTTTTTTTCCTTTTTAAAATTAACATAGGCCGGGCTTTCACACCGTTTAAGAAGCGCTACACAGCTGGCAGATTTCATTGACCCACAGAACTTAACCGAGCACGTCGGTCCACTCTTCATGGTTAATTTACGAGACCCCCCACTACCAGGTCACCTCATCAATTACGTTCCGCTTGCAGTTCTGGGGCACCGCTCAACCAATGTGCAGAAGGTGAGCTAACATTACTCACACATACCTTCCTAATCCGAACGCAAATTTCACCTGCTTGTTTCGTTAAGCCAGCAGTACTGCTACTTTATCAGATATTGTGAGGAAGGTGTTCTTTTGTTCTTTGTTACATGTTAGTGCTGTTTTTGTACCTTTATTTGTCTTGTGCTGTGAATAAACACCGGCTCTCTGCTTGCCCGGTTAAATATGGGGTGCGGTAAAAATGGACACTCGTGTCCTGCTAGGTCTCATACATCTCCGCTCCGCCTAGCTGGATGTTTTTAAACCTTCCATATTAAGCAGTACTGGTAAGAGCTTAATTCTCCTGCTTTCGTTCTTTTAATGTGTAAACTGGTGTGAATATTTTGGGTGCGAGACAACACATAGGACTGGGAAGAGTGCTGAAGGAGACGCAGTTTCAGGAGATAGGAGATCTGTTCTCAGGGTCTGTGGCAGTGCGACAGACACCACGGTGGCCCCAGAGGGCCAGGCCAGTCGCTTACACATGGGGGCGCACTGGCAGAAAGGACTCAATGTGTGCTGGCATACATGGGTGTGATAGATGAATGTTTTCCTTCTTTGCTGATTCGGGTTGGACAACAGGGAACCCAAAGTCTGAAAGGGTGTTAAGTCACTTAAACCTCGGACGATGTGGGGGCCCAACGTGAAGGGACGGCACACGAGTCCACCCTCCCCAAAGATCGCGTTGATTTTCATGTCTATGAAATATAGCAGCAGGGATTCCATAACGGGGGAATACAGTCAGCAGACAGACGAGGCAGACTGATTTCGAAACCAGGTTCTGTCTCTGAGCTCATCCTGCAACGGAGGTAATAAAGTCCACAAAGTCAGCCTTCAGCTGAACGAGGCAGCACGTCCATCTCAAAGCCGTTAGTGTCTTCTTAACAGCAGACATGTTCATTATCATGTCGCAAAATTTCACGCTACTAATGAGCGTTTTTATACAAATGGTGTTAATGTTTCCCTTGATTTATTTATGTACTCGCCACTTAAGGGCCCCCGCTGGATCGCCATACACACACTGATCCTGCCACACACCCAGCGCCCTCCTCACCTGGCGGCTCGCACCCTTCGACCCCGGGATGCTGCAGCGGCCCAGGCTGCCATTGGGCGTGGTCCCACAGCTGCTGATGATCTGCAGCTGCTTCTCAGCGCGGTCAGCCCGGTCCAGCAGTTCCTCGATGAACTGCTGCAGACGCACCTTGGCGCTGGCCTCCCGGGCCGCCGTCTCCTGGAGGAAATGGTCAATCTGCGCCACCTCCCTGAAAATGGGATTTGAACCGTTAACCTTCAGGACACCCTTAACAAATATGCTATCTGATAAACTACAAGTTATCTTTAGGGACCAGGATTTGTTCAAGTGGTACAACGAGCAGGCCACAGCATATTTTCTGAAACCGCCACTTTCCAGAACAGCCCCTGGTATAATCGTGAGGAGAAAAGCAGCCGAGATCCCGGCATGCGCGATGGGAGCTATGGAGGGGTGTTAAACAGATCACGCGCACAGTTGAGTCTCCTGTTACGTCCATGCCGCTATGGGACCATGCCCCTGGGCCGAGGTGCCGTGTTTCTTGACACAGTGTGGCTCCCCGTCCCTGGAATCAGGCCGCTCAGACCCCCCAGTCTTCATGGAGACCACGTGGGGGCCAACGTCAGGTAACAAGACCCCAACGCTTAAGGTTCCTGGACCACATGACCCTGTTGTTTAAAAAGCTGGATCTTCTGGGAGGTGAGGGGAGACACGGGACACGCCGGAGGATGGAACGGGCCGATTTTACAGACATCCTCGAGATGAAGCGGGACGCTGAACAACATGGAAATCTTAAAAGGGCAAAATCTCCAGTCATAAGGGCTGGGGCCTTCGATCACAGCATCTCCTGGAACATGCTCACAGCAACCCTGCTTTTTATATCAATAAAATCAGATCCTACCTCACCTCTCCCCCGAAACATCCACAACCTGCAAGTGCTTCACATAGATCAGCCCAACAAGGTCAACCTTGTTTAAGTATTTCAAAAGAGACACAAGGATCCAAAGCAGAAGAATCTCAGTTCTCAAACATTCCATCACCTAGGAGACCAGACGAGGGATGGTGAGAATCGCTCTGATTGGTACTCACTCACAGGCAGAGGGGAGGTCTGGGTTTCTGGCCAACCGGACAACAAAGAGCGGACTGCAAATGGCAAGCATGATGGGTAATTAATCAAGGAGCATCACACTGTGGGAGTGACCTCGAGAACCTTTCTGGAACGATCCTGGACGTTTGCTGTCCCAGAAGGGGAGGAAAGGGTCAGCAAAATCTGGTTTTGCACAGTAGAGAAAGTCAGTGTGCAAACACTGGACATGGCGGACATGGCTTCAGGATGACGATCCTTATACGGGCATCGCCACAAAAGCTAGCCCGCGGGAAGCGATGTCTCCACCCACCTGTGCCATCTGCTGTACGCAAACTCTGGCTTAAATATAGCTTCACATTTATTAAATGTAATAATTGGATGAAAGCGTAAGCAAATAAGCAGCATTCATTCTCTGGGGGTGCCCGTACTGTGTAATTAGATGACTGAAGTTTAAGAAAAATAAATGAAAAGGCACTGAAATACAGCACAGAGACTAAAATAACCAGTGGAAGAATTAAGAGGTTTAAGACAAATACATCAGGCTGTAGTGGTGTATGAACTCAGCTGAATCGTTATAGGCAGCCCGTTTGTCGTTAAACCTTCAGAGAGCTTAAGCAGATCTACTGTGTGTCAGCGATGGCAGGAGTCCTAACGGTACTGACAGAGAACTAATCCTGAGCCAGTCAGGTGGACGGAATTAGCAGTGAACCACTACAGCACAGCTCCCCCTGGTGGATGGGGTGAAAACAGACCCCTGCAGTCAGGGAACAGCAGACTAGGTAGAAGATGCGAGTGAAATCTTCCTGCTGTAAGCTTTGGTAGCATGGAGCAGCCATATTTACTGTTAAAAACGTCACCAGAGTGTATGTTGCTGGTACGTAAGGCACCCAGAGCATATTAATCAGATGCAGTCTTTTTAACACTAAGACGTCTGTGCTATTTTAATAGATTTCTTTCAAATAACTGAACATATGCAAATAAAACAGATGCTCCGTCGTGTTTAAGGGGAAATACAAGAATGGAGACACCGTTTCCGTCTTGTTTCATGTACTTGTCACATTGCTCAAGGATTGCAGGGGCGAGAGAGAGAGAGAGACAGAGAGAGAGAGAGAGTCACTGCTTGCAAGGACAGATGGGCGTGAGGAAGATGAAAGGCGTGTTCTGTTATGAGAGGGGATTATGGGGGGGGGGGGGGTGGGGAACGCTGTTAGCCAGCGTGTGAACACTGTGGTGTGGAGCGGGGGGGAGCAGGACTCTGTGGAGTGATGGATGAGGGACAGACAGGCAGAGAGGGTGACAAGGATGGACCCATGTATCCTGGAGAAGAAAAGAATGACAGAAGGAGATACATTCACTGATTTGATCTAAAAGCCTTCCAGCCGGTGCCGGCTGGTACTCTGCAAATCATCTGCAGCGAATTCATATTTTACCGGGGCCTTGGCCCCCCCACCTCCTCCTACACCACGCAGAGGCATGGATTTTTTTAATGTTCCCACACATTCCCGAGATCTAGCACACCAGCATAATTGATATCGCTTTAGACTAACGTTAGCAGGCTAACGACCACACACTTAGCTTTGCAGTCGCCGACCGCCAAGTCTGCGATGTAGTACTTAACAGTTCCTGCACTTTATATCTATTACCATGTGTTAAAATACAACTAATGTCACACCTGTCATGTGCTGATTCACTGAATTTATTAGTCTTGCGAATAGCCTATTTACTTCTCTGTTGTTGGCAGTATATAAGATGCAATTTTGAATGTAATGTCATGCTGGTAAGCTCAATGCTAATGCTATTTGTTTAGGATAACGCAATTAGAACATGACAATGTTTTTTTTGCAAAAGCTAATGCAATGTGAGCATATTGATGTTATTTACTAACGCTAATGCAATGCGAGCATGCTAAAGCTATTTGCTAATGCTAATGCAATGCGAGCATGCTAAAGCTATTTGCTAATGCTAATGCAATGCGAGCATGCTAAAGCTAATGCTAATGCAAAGAGTGTGTGCTAATAATGTTTGCTAAAGCTAATGCCAAGCTAAAGAGCCCGCCAAAAGGCTAATAATAGCTCATACTATGGTGGGATTGCCTTCAGTACAAACGCCATGTGTACAAAGAGTCGGATTCCCACTGGGAAACTGGGAGAATAATATTCCCAAAGGAGGGGACTAGCTGGATGTGAGATATTATTTTCCATTTGAGCACACACGCTGGGGAGCAGGACAGCAGGAACCACAGGTGTCCAGTGCATAAATGATGACCTCACTGGCAGAGCCTGATTCCAGCACCGCTAGAACCTAGAGCCAAACAAATATCTATAGTATGTATCCTAAATCTGCATCGAAAGGTGTTTCCTAAAACGGCAGTTCCCAAAAAGTGGGGTCGCAAGATGACTTTCACAATATGTAAGATTTTAAAAACAAATGTTCCATATTAACAGTAATTTTAACAGGACCCCGCCACCCCAACCTGATCAGCAAACTGTACCAAGCACCCACCCCGGATAGTGAAACCTAGCCCCCCCCCCCCCCAGTAAGAAAAATGACAGTTGTGGGTGTGGTACTATTATTTTGGAGGTTGTGGGTTGAAAAGTTTGGCAACTCATGGTCTTTTAAAGCATGACATTTATGTGACATCTATTTATTTATTAGACTATTTTTTTACCCAAAGTGATACACATTTCTAAGGAAGCAGGGCTCAGGGGCCCAACGGTGACATCACTCTGCCAACCACAGGATTCGAACCGCGAGCCTGGCACAGCATCCAAACCCACTGAGCCACACACCCATCTTCCTAGGAAAGCCGTGGGGTTTTATATCCTGGATTTTAAAAATGTATTTTCCTCTACACAGGGGCTCGTTACGTGCAGAAAGGTGCCAGCCAGACTAAGACCTGTACTGGCCAACCACACTCAGTTACTGGAAGCGCAAGTAGTTTGTTTACAAATCCGCTCCTTCATCTTGATACAATCCTACTGCCACCCTTGAAAGGCACAGAGGACCTACCCTGGCAAACGCCAGTAGCCAAAGGGCTCATTTTCTGATCTCGGCCTCCAAAGGAATTCATTGGCTACCGATCTGGCACCAATAAAGCAACCCTACAGTTTATCGTGATTTTCCCAACATGAAAATCTGTCAGAGGACAAAATATATCTTTGTTTACCGGCCATGCTATAGCACATTTCCAGAAGAGGATGTATATGAACAGAAAAATAACAAGGTATTTTAATTATTCAAGAGTTACAACTTTTGTAACATAATTTTCCTTTTTAGGCCATAAAAGTTTAATGTACCTGAAAACAACGGAAATGAATTTAATACTTCTTTGAAGATCGAGGTGTTATTGTATTAATACTTAATGTTTCACGCTCAAGGCTGTGTGTAGATTGATTCCGGTTTTACACAATACAGTCTTTGGCATGAGACCACAGCTTTCTGATTATAAAACCTCAAAGTAATGTAGCACTTAATATAAGGAAATCTCAGAAGTACAGTACTCCCGATTTTCAGCCTGAGGAAGAAAAAAAATTCCTTCAGCAGTTAACGGGTGAATCCCAGGGGTTTAACAGCCAAACAATCCAACTGTGTTTTGTGAAAGTGCAGCATTTTGGGCAATTCGGCAATTACATGTAATTTAGTCAGATTTGTGCATGAAATGAGATGGCAGGTTGATATTTGTGCCAAGATCCACTGTCAATCTGTTTTATTTACTGTCTCAATATCGACTCGATTACAATCCATTTATACTAGGATTGAGGGCCAAACTCCCAAACAATTAGTGCAACCTGTCATGATTAGGTTCACATTCTCTGCAAGAAGATCTTCCTGATTCTCCACAAAACAGCCTCCAGGATAGTACTACTCCTACCTGAACATCCCAGGTCAAGCTGTCCCTCATGTCAACCTGGGTGACTGAGTTTAATTAAAATTAAAAGTTCAGATTGTGAGTTACTCACTGTTGCTTGTGGGTCAGCTCTTGCTCCTTGCTGACCAGGTCCTGTTTGAGGCTGGCCAGCATCTCCACGGAGACGTCCACCTGCCGTGACAGCTCTGAGGCCTTGTCCTCCAGGTCCTGCTTCTCCTGGCTGAGCCGCACGCTCTCCTGTTTGGCCTTCTCCAACTCCGAGCTCTTCTTCTCCAGCTCGGTCTGCAGGCGGCCTACCCGGGCTGCGATCTTCTGCTCCACCTCCTCCGAGAGCTTCTCCAGCCGCTCGTCCAGTTCCAGCTTCTCCAGCGCCCGCACCCGGAAGCGGGCCAGCCCTTCCTCGTAGGCTGCCTCCACAGCGCTGGCGGCCACGTTGGCGGCGACGGCCACGGCGTTGCTCGGCGATGTGCCACCCTGATTGGCCGAGCTCATGGCTTTCTTGATAAAGATCTCGCTTAGCGGGATCTCCACATTGGGGATATAGCGTGAGGCGGCAGTGGTGAGGCCCAGGTCCTCGGCACGTGAGAAATCGTAGGGCGAGTGGTGCTCCTTGGCGTCGTGGCGGCTGCGGGCCGGGCTCAACAGGGGCCTGTCACCAACCAATGGTACCAGGGCGGTTCCGTCACACACGGCGTGGGACTTCGACAGCACGTAGAGGGTCTCGTAGGTGTGGCTGTACTCCAGGTGGGCGCGAAGTGACGCCAGGCTTCGGAAGCGCTTGTTGTCCCCACAGCGAGGGCAGCGGTAGGGCAGCTCCAGTGAGGCCATGCCGTGCTCACACGCCACAGTGGCGCTGGCATGTTAGCGCCCTGGCTGGGCTCTGGGCCGCACTCCTCATGTCGAATGACGGCGGATCACTGCTGGACACGGGCTGGGGAAACAGCAGGCGTCCATCTCCAGGCCGCGTGAGAAATACCGCGCATGCACGCACGTGCGCGCCTATCAAGCTGCCCTCGAGACCCCCCCTCTCGAGAACTCCTGGGTGCCGCTACGCACCTCCAGCTGACGACATCTGGCTTCTTCGCCCTGAAAGACAGAGAAGAAGGATCAGCTTCAGAGCGTCCACAAACAAACGGATCTCTCCTTCCCACCCGCCTGGCCTGGCCTTCTGGCACATTTTATCAGCCGTTTCATTCCGTATGTAATTTATATCACTTTCAAATACAGACTGAGCTGGTGAGCTGGATACGGCCAGACGCGGCATAAACGTAGACCCACTCTGGCCTTTCCGAAAAACAGAAACCGAAATCAAACCTCCTAAAACACCTTCCTCTCAGTTTCCTCTCCGAGGCGACACTGAGTTATTTGCAGACTAACGGGAATGGGAATTAATCAATGAGACGTTGCAAAGCCAACGTTAGCATTCTGGCTGTGTAGCTCTCACAGATACGCAGTCAATGTAGGGCATTCAAGAAGTTTACAATGTCTTAATTGGCTTAATCGACAAGATGACTTAACAGACTAAGATATACTTGATGCTTCTACAAGGTGAAAAATTGCTATATTCATTATAAGGAACAAAAAATGACAACAAGATTTGGTATTCAGAATTAACAGCCAATCAGAATGGCGGCCCTAACTCAGCCAGCCAGCAATTAGTAGCTCAGTACTCAATAGCTAACACCAGACTGTCTGGCGCCCGTTGTCTACCATCTGCCGGCGAAGAGGGGAAAAGAGGGTACCGGCCAATGTCACGTTACAAATACATAAGCACATAACGGGGTGGGGGTGGGGGTGGGGGTGGAGCACATAATGTTCTGAATTTAAGCAGACGCAAATGATTTAGTGACATTCAAAAAAGGCGGTTCTCACAATTTCATCAGCCAATCAGTAACAGGTGTCTAGGACCGCCCTCTGGGGAAAGGCCCCGATAGGTCATCCCCGACGGGCTCTGAGCACTGGCATAGGCCAGCAGATCCAACCCATGTATGCTTCCGCCAAAGCTGTTAATTAAAACTGGACGAATTCTTGGAAGCCTCTGATATACAGAGAGAGTTAGGGTCTACAAAAACATAGTAATCATGTTGTAAATGTCATTAGCTAGTTCTGGAAAGTTAGCCTGTCACCGTCAGCCTTTCTGAAAATGTTGCTAAACCACTGATAGGATCATTGGCCACATGCAAAGATGCCTGGATCATTCAGCTGTTTCTTACTCAAGTGCTGTGATTGGCTGCTCATTCGGCTGTTTCTCACTCCAGTGCAATGATTGGCTGCTCATTCGACTTTTTCACTCCAGTGATGTGACTGGTTATCTTACCCCTCAGTAAAAGATGCCGAAAGCAAGATTAGGCTGCAGAAAATGCCCTCAGAACTGTTTGCCTCAGTGGAGGAAGCCTATTTAACCAGACGTGAGTGAACAGTCTTTACTCAATCAATGGGGGGAGTGTGAATGTCAAACTCTGACAGCCCCAGGGTGGTACAGTGAGCTGCAGTGTCTAAAAATCCACAGTGGCCATCAGCCACTTGCAGCACCTGGTAGGAGAAGGACAAGTCTGACAAGAAGAGAGACGATTAATTAGGACAACGTGCCAACTCAATCCCGATTCGAGGGGGTAAGCACGCACTGTCAAAAGTAGGCCTTGTCACCTACTCAGAATCACGAAGGCCTCCATTCACGACCCCAAAAGCCACTGCCGACTGTTACCATACGGCCAACTCTGAGGTGGACACGGTGAGAAACAGACCAGAACATGTGGTCCACTGTAACACACCTGGGCAAAAGAAATCGATTTAGTTAACGAAAAGCAGTAAATCAGCTTTGCACGCAGTAACTCATATCCTCAAGAGAAAAATGTCATAGTGAGAAAAGAAATTTTCTGGAAACTCCAGGGAAGGTCCACGGTCCCTCTCATTTGCGGAGGTTTTCCAGGATCATCCAAAGACTTTAATTTAAGCTGGAGAAGAACCCAAGAACTTTACTGAGGTCTGAAAGCAAAGTCAACCCTAATTCCACTAATCGGGTCATAAATTAAGAAAGAGAGACCGCCCACTACTTCAGCGCCGGCAGGAAAAGCCTCAAACAGTTTGGAATACATGCAGCATCTCCATTTGAACACTGACCGAACTCAGCATGTAGCTTCAAAATTGAGAAACGTCCTAGCCTAAACCTAATCTAATCTGTTTTATTAAATCAACACCCAGGTGTATACGTGGGCAGGATGCACTTCTTTAAGCTGTGACACACCTGCCAAGTTACCAAAGAGAAATAAACATTGATTCCACTGCTGTGAGCGGTTTGGGCTCTCTGTGCCTGCTACTCCGATGCTACTCCGCTGTCAGACCTGTCAAGTGATCCACATAAACCACGTCGACTGGGAGAGCATTTCCATATTTCCTCAGCCTGTCCGAGGTCACTCCTAGACCTGCTGAGACGTGCAGACAGCCCCGCAAGTCACACCGGAGCGGGATGATCGCAGGTGCTAACGACGACGGGCACGGGTAGTAATTAAGTCTAGAGCAGGGCCGATGGGAAGGGAAAAGCGTGCAGAGTCCCTTGTTAAAACCAGGCTCATGCCACCAGGGAGACTGAGGGTAATCGCAGCGATGGTCCCTGGGTTGCCAACGGAACATCAGCCCGTGTGTCACTTCCTGTCAGCTTGCGTGTCACTTCCTGTCAGCGGCCAGCAGCTTTTGTGTTGAGCTGTGCTTCACGCTTCCGTTTTCTGAGCCCATAGCTCCCTCCGTTTCCCTCCCAGGAGGCACTGCACCTAAAGACTCTCCAATCACAGCCTCATACCAACCATGACCTAACAGGTCCTTTCCTGCACCCTGAAAGCTTCTCAAAGCAAGCCAGAGGTCAAACCTGAGGAACCAAGCTCCTATCTTCCCTCAGGTAAGAATGCTAAGCAGGGATTGGCTTCTGTGTCACAGGACCCTTGGCACAGCTGTCTTCCCAGCACATTGAAGCTGAGAAGCCCCCTCCCATTTCACTTTTCATTCAATCGAGGACACAGCTGCCCCCCTTGGCACTACACGTCCTCCACACTCCTCGGCCTGTAACTATGGCAATATCTCCTCTCACCAAGAAACAAGCGCTTTAATCTCAAGGCCCTCTAGCTCCTACAGCTCCGTCTCATTGATGGTGCAATCCGACAGCTCCTTAAGTCCAGCGTCTAAGTTTTGTGTTACACATCTTTCCCTCCATTGGAGTGTGAAACAATGCGCTTTTCATGAGGACCAAAGTTGACATCGCCAGCCAGCATGTACAAATGAATACGAACTTTCGTATGAAAGGCCCAGTTGAGCAGATGCAGGGTTATAAAAAGCACGATTCACATCAATCTCAATTCTGGTAATGGAGTCCATCCCAACCTGGCTTGGTGGAGTTTAATCGCCAAATCATTTATTTTAGTAACAACAAATCATTTCCTTAAGGAGAAGTACGGACAGAATGTGCGAATGGTGAGGGATCTGGCACCAGAAAGGATGCGTAGATACTTCCCCTGAGAGTAGAGTGTACCATTCACAGAAGGGCTGTGTGATGTTTCGTAACATACTTTGGAATTCGTCTTTCCTGCCTGTTGATGAGGCGTATGATGGTTCAACATGGTTCCAATAAATAACAGAAGTCGTCCTTCGGTCGACTGAATTCGAACACAGAGAATGCAGCCATCATTGAGGGAAGACCTCTGTCGACAGCGGGAAGCCCACGGTGAAAATTTATCTGCTTCGGTCAGCTCCAGGCTGGATGGACAGGGGCCATGGGTAGGTGGTGAGGGGGAGGGGAATTACATTGGCAGATTGCCGATGAAGAAGCAGAGGAGGGATCCAGTCCATGGAGATGAAGGGATGGGAGAGAGGCCTAAGTGGGCGGTGGGGGTGTTCAAGGGGAGGGTGGGGGACATGTGGAGGTCCCGTTGGCGTGGGGGCAGCACAGGTACATCCAGTAATCCAGCTAATGCAGTAATCCTGTGTGCAGCTACTGAAGCCTGAGGAACAATGGGAGAAGACTCCAGAATACATGGGCTTGCCAGCCGCCTTTCCCAGTCCCAAACAGGCTACACAAGGTTTAGACCAATGTTTCTAAAACCAGTCCTTGGGGATCCTCAGACGGTCTACATTTTTGCTCCCTCCCAACTTCCAGGCAATTGGGAGAGAGCAAAAATGTGGACCATCTGGAGGTCCCCTAGGACCAGTTTCAGAAAAACTGGTTTAGACCATTGGCGAACGCATGCCTGCGGTCCATGCTCTGAGAACGCTTGAATGATATCAGCCTTCTGATGCTCCTGCACGACTCAGAGCTGGGAGGGGGGGGTGACTGGAAGATGAGCCGGATGTGTTCTGTTTGGACCAAAGTGGAACAGAAGGCAGGCCCGAATCTGCTCGGATCAGCAAGGGCACCCAGCGAGCCAGCTGGTGGAGCAGCGATGTGGCATGATGCCAGTACTCTCAGCAGAGGGTAGCGCACCACAAAACTCGCAGCGGGGAGCCCCCATCCACCTGCAAACGAGAGTCAGGCAGCGCCTGGGACAGAGCAGCCGGAGATACTCAGGATGTTTTCAAGCGTGCCAAATTGCTCGAGTCACACACACACGAGTGTCGAATTCTGGGGGAATCTGGGATTAAAGAGCCGCCAACATCGAAAGGCGGGGGGTTCCAGGTGGAAATCAGAACAGACCGTGGGGGGGTGGGGGGGCAGTCGCTGTTTCTTCCCCTCATTCATCTAATAGGGTGGTATGCTCCTCCTGTGCTCACTGACGCTCCAACGTCACAGATGACAGAATACAGGTAACCCCCCCCCTCCCCACCGGGCTGGTTCCCGCGGCAACTTATAGATGATTGAAGCAGCGCAGACACCAGTTCTCCAGGTTATAGAACCGGAACGGACAGGATTTCCTTCCTGAGAGAGCACGTCACACAACAGAGAGAGTAAAAAAGGAATAAAACTGTGATGGTTCAAAAAGACCCCCCTTTCCTACTAATGCTGAATACCCAGCCATCCCTATTCTCATTGGTCGGTTCCTCTGCGTCAGACTGAAGTCTTGTACACGCCCCCCCCCCCCCCCCCCCCCCCCCCCTGACGCTGCACTGCAAACCGTCAGACTCCGCTGAGCAAAGATCCCACCTACAAAATCACCGAGGTGGGGGCGGCAGGGGGGTGTGTGTGAGACTGAGAGGTGAGAACCGCCTTTCACAAAGTGAGAGGATCCACGCTCGGTCTTCAAAGTGAAATTCACTCACTCCGGACAGCTACCGCCACGCTGAGATCGTTTTCTTACTTGGAAAACATCCTCCGGAATACATTGTATACGTAAAATCAGTTTTTTTGTGGCCTTTCCAAACAGGCACAGACAGGGGCGGTGTGGTAACCATGAGTGATTAAGGGACAGCAACAGGACACAGGTGGTGAAACTGGGTTCCCCCCGCAGTGACGACACCGGTGCCCAAGGCAAAGCTGGGTGTCAGGCTGAGACATGTAGCTGGACGTCTTCTGCCCTGTTTATTGATTCTTGTCGGCCTGGTAAATATCCAAGGCTCCTCTTGAACTGTGCCCCAGACAAGGCCGAGCAGGGTGGAGGCTGGGGGCAGTGGGGGACGGGAAGCCCATTATGAAATCTGTCACTTCACGGTCCGCGGTAGGTTACTCGGTTGGCTTCCCGCCAGCGTAGCTGAAAAATTTGCAATTCTGGAAACAAGCTGTCCACGGCACGCCCGACTAAAGCCCAGCCAAGCCCCCAGTGACAGAAACATAATCCCCCACCCACACATCACTCCCACCCCTCTCCCTGCTGCTAATTATATTTAGCAGTCAATGCTAACACTGTACTCTCACATTAGTTCCCACACCCAAAACTAAAAAATATTCAGTTCATTGTTCACATGCTTAGCCACATTCCTTACTGTAACTTTGTGCAGCACACATCAGTAAAATGGAGTATTATTATAATATTACCGTAATCTGAAAAAACTCTTTAGTCATGATTACATAACAAGCGCAGGTAACGATGCCATACAATCCTGTGAGTCGAGCGTTCGCTTGGTAGGTGGGGGGGGGGGGGGGGGGTGTTTGCCGTGGGGGGGTCTCAAGGGTGCTGCGACTCGT
>JAODKC010000085.1:64755-76157 GCA_026777985.1 Mormyrops attenuatus
CCCCCCCCCCCCCCCCCCCCCCCCCCCCCCCCCCCCCCCCCCCCCCCCCCCCCCCCCCCCCCCCCCCCCCCGCCGTGGCTGGCAGAGAATCGTGAGAGCTCTCCGTCCTTCACATGAAGCGGCTTCAGCCTACAGTCTGGGAGAGGAACCAGCCGTTGGAATACCAGAATACAGTGGAAGAAGGAAATAAATTTAAAAAAAATCGCATGTGAAAGAAGTAAACAATATGCTACTGATCGCCCCGCGATCGATGGAGAGATTAAGTGCCATCCGCAACTGTCTCCTTGGATGTAAATAACGGAGCCTGATGTTATGAGCCTCTTCTGCCATAAATAAGATATAAATGATTGCTGCCATAATCGATGGCTTTTGTTTGGCATCTGCATCTTCAGGCTGTGTAGAGCTGCATCGCATTACATTTACTTTTATTGACAGACACATTTGGTCAAAGCGAGGAACGCTTGGGGGCACAGAAAAGGGTCAACCAGTGTTCCTGAAGCAGCTGGGATAAAGACCAACGGTGATGTGAATACTCTGCCGGCCAGGGGATTTGATCTAATTCCCTACCAGAAATGGGTGTGGAACTCATGCCCTCCCGGAAATGGGTGCGGATCTCATGCCCTACCGGAAATGGGTGCGGATCCTTAACCAGTCACGTGACAGCGCAACGGTAGCAGTGAGACCAGACTCAATACCTGCATGTTCTGCTGAGATATTCTCCGGAAAGCTTCTTAAATTAATCTGCTGAAAGCCACTTGCCTTGACCACCGTAGCCTACCACCATACCTTCGCATTCAAAGAATATTATAAAAAAATTAATAACTGCTGGATCAAGAAATGGGGAGAACCAATTCCCAGTCACTAATTCCAGATCCCAGTTGTGGCTTTTCCAAAATTCCATTCTGTTTCCGTGCATCTACACCCCCAGCCAGATAAAATCCCCATTCCAGCCACTGTCACATCGGCCCAAAACACAGCGAGTCGTACCCATTACAAAGAGCACCTTCTTCAGTCTTCATAGGCCTATTTTCCCCCAGGGGGTTCAGCCATATCTGAGTAAATTTATTCCACATCGGTCTGTCTGAGGTGACCGAAATGCACAACGTGGCCAGTAGGTGTCAGCGGAGACGCGGAAGAGGAAGCCCCACCCTACATCAGCTGCCATTCCAGAAGTGTATTTTTTTTTTCAAATCTGAAAGAGATCCGTATGTAAAGAGGTGCAATGTGCAACTGCCAGGCAGCCCACACAGCACATGGCTTGTTTCATCACTACCCAATCTTGTTTAGAACAGTCACTCCCGGCTGGAGAAATCACTGTACATAATAAGGCCGGGCATTCGATCGCTTCCTGAGAAGGTTAGCACAGCACTAGCATCAGGAGAGCGTTAGCCATGCAAACCACCTGGACGGCCTGAAACTCCATGGTCAGGCTTGAGCCTCCAGTAGCAGTAGGGTGTATCAATCTCTCCCCATGGTGTTTTAATGACACGCCTCGTGTCTGCATCTCCCTGGGTCTCGCTTCCAGGTCACCACTTGCCCATCTGCTCCCCATGGTATGCTTTCTGTAATGCTCACCGACCGCCAAGAGCCGCTCGCCATTACTGCTTTTCGTTAAATGGCAGAGGGGCGCACCGGTGTCAGATCAGAGGCTGTCAAGAGAGTGTCCCGCGTCCTGACCAGCAAAAGCAGAGAAGAGGCCTCAGCAATGCATAATCTTATGTTTTGCTCATGACACATCTGTGCTCTGGACCGACGTCCAAAATGGAAAAGCAACATCAGTCTGGTTTAGCTTTATTGCGCTCCGCTCATTGACTGGCTTCCACAACCTGCCAGACATCCCCGGTCTGGACAAGCTCTCCTACAGTTGATGAAACAGGAGGAGTGTAGAAGCCGTCAAATTCCTGACCTTCCACCAACTTTGTAGCGAGGCCTTCCTAAACTAGTTCACTGCCAACAACCCTTTCATACATTTTCTGAAACCACTTGTCCTATTCAGGGCCGTGGGGGATCTGCAACCTATCGCGGATGGTACGGACACAAAGCATGGAGCAACCCAGGATGGGACGGCAACCCATTGCAGGGCACACTCACACACCAGTCACACCTACGGGAAATTTGGTAACTCCAATTAGCCTCAGCGTGTTTTTTCAGACTGTGGGGAGAAACCAGAGAACCCGGAGGAGACCCCACAATGACACGGAGAACATGCAAACTCCACACACATGGAGCCACAGCAGAAACCCTGGTCACAGAGGTGTGAGGCAACAGTGATAACCACTGCACTGATGATCATGTAGGTCATTCTGCCTTTAATGCCAATAAGCCAGGCAAACATTAAGGAAACAACCGCAAAAATGTGCTAAACCAACAAAAAAAAAAAAAAGCTAAAACCTATTTAAAAACCTAGAAAACCATAATACTGTAACCAAGATAACTTGCAAGATAAATGGCACAATTATTTGGGAATATGACTTAACCATTGTCTACCAAAAACGACTTTCTTAAATAATGCGTTTTCTGCTATATAACATAATGACTAGTGGTCAAAGATTTCTTTTCAATGTTCAACCATTAAATTATTACCGCATATAATGCATTTAAAATAGATACTTTCATCTTAAAATCTGGTGTTGTTGTTCCAATCACACAAACACGCCAGGCCCACTGCATAGGCCTACATAATACATTTTGGTCTTTTGTAGATAAATACAATAATTCTTAATAAACCAACAGCAATAAACAAATTTTCACTAGAAAATAACATAGACACGTCCGGCCCTACAAAAGCGCATTACGGTTGTTGTGAGTAGTAAATGTAAGCGTTACTTATTACATACAACATTTCAGCCCCATAATTTTTTTCCGGATTTGAAAAATGGCAGTGAGACAGCAGGTAAGAAATAACTCAGAAAGGAGGAATCACTGGGGTATAAATGAACAATAAGGCCAGGCCGTTGTGAATAAACGGACTTTTGGCAGGATAAATGGAGCGACCTTTAACGCCACTACCCTGATACGGCTCGTCGGCCAAAACAAAACCGCTAATTCAATTAGAAGAAAATACACGGGACAGTGTCGGTTTTGTATTGAGAGACGAAGGGCGAAGAATTGCTTTTATTAGAAGATAGTGTTTTCCCAAACTCCTGCCTTGTTTCCACCCTTCCTTTACCCACTGCCACTTCAGCTTTTGCCCTGTTGCCCTCTTTACGCTCCCTGCCGCCACAGCGGCTTTAAGCTCGTCAAACTGCCCGAAGCTATATTCACGTCCAGGCAGCATCTAAACAAGAAAGCAAAATAAAGGGAACCGATCAATATGCACCCAATATACAGCTCTTATGGGTACACTCCACTGTTTCACATTTACTCCATATGAATGTCGTTAAATGAAACACGGTGATGTATGCTAGGTTGGCCATCATCTCCGTCGTCATCATCATTATTGCAGCCATAATCACAAGCCTGTAATACTTATCCAATTGATCTATAACCATCTGTGACTGAGGTCAGCAATATGTCACCGTAACGATGCATGTGTTCTCGTTCGTAATATATAACGTATAATATTATGGCACGGAAAGACTACACGTTCACGCAGATCCTTAAGGCTGCTCATTTCCCACCTGCTTCCCCTGGATTACTGCTAGCTAGATGATTTGGATATGACCCCCGCATAAGGGCACGTCTTGCTTTCTGCGACGTCTGAGACAAGGAGGAGGGCAAATGCCATGTTGGTATGCACACCACAAAGAAATCATACCAGCGAAGCACCCCCACCCCCCCGCGTCAGCCGTTCCCCCGTCAGCAGTGCTGATCGTGAAACCCAAATTAGGCCAATGGCATTATCCCTGAACCCAAATAGCAGCTTTGCGACTCTACCTGCTAAGCCCTCATATGGACGAGTCATTGATTAAGCGTCACTTTACATGGCACGGTTAAAAGTCGATTATACGTGATCGTGCCGATTAATCGAGGGGCAGCGCGGCGTCTGCGGATAAGGTGATACACCCCACCGCAAGCTGGTTCGTTATCTCATAGTTAATATTTTTAAATACCATAGCTAATTATTAATCAGTATATTATGCAGCGTTTGTAATTATTGTTTTAGCGCTAGATGCCAGGCTCGCAGAAACGTGTATAGAAAGACCGTCTGCCTTAAAGCGAGCTTTTACACCATTTTCTCCCAGCGCAAGCCGCTACCGCCGCTGCGACTTGATCTGGCTAATTTTCACTACCTTGTCTATCTGCATTCGCGTTCGCTAGTCTGGCAAACGGCTTGACAGCGTGCCCGGCTAAGCCGAGCCCCGAAAGCACGTAAATGCATTAAAATAAGAGCATCGCTCACCTCGCAGTTTGTCCCCCATTCCTCTGCCGAGCCAAGGAGCCGCTCCGCTGCTGACGTCACGCGCTCCACTCTGCAGCAGCAGCAGCGCGCGCGGGGGGCGGGCCGGGACTGCACGCGCCGAAGGTTGAGCTCGCCGGCTCGAGACCCTGGTCGCCCCATGAAGGGGCACATTAGTTTACTTATTATTCCTTAACTGCACAGTCACGGCCTCCAGTCTTGGGGATTAAACCCATGCATCCATCACTTTCCAGCCGCTTATCAAGTACACATTTGCATGGAATCGGGAACCAGGAAACATAGGGTACAGGTTGCACCGTTCACAAGATGCAAGCTCATCAAAAGGTATACACACATGCTCACACACCACTACCACTGACAAACTGTCACCTTGGATCCCCTGCTAGGGTTGCCTGAAGAAATCTGAGGTAAAATTTGCCACTTAGTCACCATACCAGCCAGATACAATTCAATTGTAAATGTTATACATAATATAGATTTGTATGTTTTTAATTAAGTAAACTGATTAGATATAGCGGTTGATATTTATATTAATGTCCTAATGCACCTTGGATAGGTTTCAAGTTCCCAACAACCCTGTACTGGATGAGGAATTGAAAGATAGATGTTTGCAAAATACTAACAAAATGTTAAAATGACACAGATCTCGTCTCCATGTTGGTTATCTCATTCTGACCCAATGCTGCAGCACTCCAAACAAATGAATACATCCTGATCGTTTAAACATCAGTGTTTAAAAGTTAACAGCCTATACTTCAGTGTCAAAGACGTGCCGATAGATTGCCAAACGAATGTACTAAACGAATGACATAATGGATACTGTCATTTTAAAACAGCTGCTGATATTAGCCCATGTACAGGTGAACATAGCTTGACTTTGCAGCCAGTATATTTCCTCATTGAGAGGAGCCATCTTGGTTCATGTCTGTGATGAACTTTCCATTCCGGGGTAATTCCCTGCATTGTCCCCCTGCGGTGTATGGAATGAGATCCAGTGACCCTATACCAGATAAGCAGAAAATGGAAGGAGGAAGGACATTAGCAATAATATTCTATCACAGTGTTTCCCAAACCGGTCCTCAGGGACCCACAGACGGTCCATGTCATTGCTCCCTCCTGGTAGGAGCAAAAACATGGACTGTCTACGGGTCCCTGAGGACCGAATTGGGAAACACGTCTCTATCAGATGGGTCACAGTCAGCCACCATTAAGCATACAGACAGCTGATCTGAGTTTCTATCTGCCAAAGAAAAGAGTCTCATTGTGTCACTGACCCAAAATTATCCACGGCAACTGCAATAATATATGTAATTATCTCAGTTTTAAGTAATATTAATAGGTGATCAAGTCAGAGATAACCAAGCTGCCCCAGAAGGTTTTGACCCTGCAAAGTGTCAGTACGCTATTATTACAAACTCAAAACTTTTTGGAGAGTACTTTCGATAGAAAGAATTTGGCTGAAAACCTCCAGAAGAAAGCAGATCAGATTTAAAGTTTAGACATTTCCGGGGAGAAATTTTGAAGAAAGGAATCGTCATGTCAGCAAATTCGTCCTGGACTCATGCTTCTGCTGTGCGGTGGTGAAGATTGAGGGTGACCTGCACTCTGCCCGGCATCACGATCAACAACCTGCATGTTGCAATGATCCATCAACAGGGATTAGAGTCAGCTCTATGCAAGAAGGCACAATCTAAAAGCTCAGAGCTCTCTGGCAGCATCAAGAAGATGTTTCCCCATTCTCTGGGCAGCACCTGTCACACAGAGCCTGTACCTTACCAAGACCCATCCTCCCAGGAGAGGATAAGTGTGAGAACCATAACCGAGAAAGTCTGCTTTTCCAGCTTTGCTAGCTGACATTTGTGCAGAGATGCCCTCCAAGGCTCCTGAGGAGGAGATCTCCAATCTTTCTCATGGGGAGTGTGGAGATTAATCCTGTCCCTGAAGCAACAGGGAAGGTCGGGGCCCCTGTTTGCTCAGGTTCTGCTGGAGCGTCACCCAGGTCCTCCCTGGCATCAGCTGTCTGGTGCCCCATCGATCGGACCGCCAAGCGAGCCACATCTTTCAGAACTTATTCACATGATTACATTTGAAACCCAAATTTCACGTTGGATCAGAACCAGATCGTCTGAACGTTACCCACATACCTGTTGATGTCTGAGCCTGCAATTGTACTCTCTGCCCAGGAGATTTTTTCACCTACTATATCCACCTATTGGTTCTGCTGGTTAGGACACTGCACCTGAGAGCAGAAGGTTGCTGGTTCAAATCCTGTGGTCGGCAGAATAATTTCACCATTGTGCTCCTCAGCAAGGCCCTTAATTGTTCCAGGGACTGATTGACCCTGTACTCTCAACTGTATATAATGCTGGAAAAAAGGAACCATTTCAGGACCCCCATACACAGAATGTAAGTATATTTTATCCATCTCACAAACATTAGTTCAGATTTCAGAAGACAAGGGAAAGAGTTTTTATTTTTAAATCCATGGTGCTTGGATTTAGTGAGATATAGTTTTCTATTAAAATTTTTTTCTGGCAATCCATTGTCAGCACTCAGAAACAAAACTGTTATATCTCACATATTCACAGCTTGAGAATTACAGAAGGGGCACAATTATGTAAACGTAAGAATTTTAATACCTTGGTCGTCAAGGCACGCGTACTGGCTAAGCACATTAATGGAGGTGCAGATGCGCCCCCTTCTGGCCAGTAGTTGTCAATAACTCGAGCGTCACACTGTATCTTCAGTGACTGAGGTTATGTGCTGCACGGGGGAGCTTCTGATTCTCATTTGACGGACGCAAAACCAGGCGAAAACTTCCTACCGTATACAATAGAGTAGGAGGAGTCTGTCGACTCTTTTGAGGGCTTCCATTGACAACACAGCACTTAAATCCCTGCTTCCTGCTAAACGACGGAAAATCTACTTTAAAAACCAAAAGAAACATTAATTCATACAGGAACAGATAGTGATCGATCCTGTTGTATTTCTATTTATAAATGACCAAATAACTGAAAACCTACAACGCCAGGCCATCTATTCTCTTTGATTCATTGCAATTAAGGCATTTTGATCTTCCACGAACGCCCCGAATGGATATAATTAGCTGTCATTTGCCTAGCAACCGTTACTCAAGCGAGACACTTAGACACAGTACAGTCATTTGCAGAGTGCTGTCAATTATTAATTGGCGAGACAAAGGACAACACATAGATGTCAGTCTCTCGTGTTCATCTGTTCTTTCATCTTTCAGCTCGTAAGACACTAACCAATTTCCCAATTCTGCCTTTAGGTCTTACCGAGCAAAATACGCCTATAGAGAAAAACTTCCAAACAAAACTGGAGAGATTATAAATATCTTCTCCACAGCGCGCACATCCTTCACTGACAAATGACTGGATGTGTAGGTAAACACTGTGGTAACCCTCCTCTCGCACCCCTGCCTTGTACAAGCTGGGAAGAAGACGGCACCATTCTCGTTACTCCGAGTAATATGACAGTCCGGGCCAACAGGGGGCAGCAATGGAGAAAAAATGACTAAGTTCGATATGTAGCCACAAATAAATCATTATTCCGATGTGCGAACTGGAGTGTTGTGGTTTTTAGAGAGAGCATTTGAAGGATGTGGCGCTTAACTTTGAGAATGTTAAATGTGAGGCATTTTTACAATGACGAGAGAATCAAAAGTGTACCATTGTGTGGCCCCAACCACTGCTGGACATACCAGTGCCAGCCAGCTAGCACACTAGCCTGGGTCATTTCTCACCATTTTGAGACTCGACTTTCTTGAACACAATGCCATGGCAACGAAAACAATCTCCAGACACGGAAGGCCAGATCGCGGTGAGTCAGCACCTTCTCCAAGACTTTAGAGCTACCAGCGCTGGTCAGAAACAGCCCTCCGTCAGGCAGCAACGTATTGTCCTGTCACAGCGGGCACGCAAAGGCCGAGGTCCTTATTCGAGGGATTAGTGCAGGCAAACAGCGTACCCTGTGGGCAACTACAGAGGAGGTGAGTAAATCAGGGAAGGTGTATGGCTGGCCAGCTCAGCAGGGCTGGAACATGGTGGGCCAGCACATTGGAGGTTGGCATACTGGGGGCTCTCTCTGAGGGGGTGCCACACGATGGGTTGGTAGACTAATGTGGGATCTAGTCAGCTGAAACAAGGGGGGGGGGTGTGGAACAGAGAAAATCAGAAGGTTGTGTATAAATGAGGCTGGGGGGGTTTGCTTTATGGCATTACAAGATATCGGGGCCTTTTTGGAATTTAATAAAAGTCATTCATGACTACACTACCCTACATATAGGTGTCAAGTGTCAACGGCACAGCTAAGGGAGTCCCAGCTTATGGTCTGTAAGACACAGACTTTTAATGCCACACACAGGGACTATAGAAATGTTTATTACAGTCTGATGACATCTGCTCTGGAGCTCCACAGGTGCCTGATCCCAGCAGTAAGAAGCTCCCCATCAGTTCTGAGAGCCTTTCCCAACTGCTCTCATTCATCAGTGCAACACACTGGCACACTGAGTGCTGATACGCATCCCATAATTTTCTTCCCCACTAGGGGGGTGGTGAACCAATCTAACAATTAAGACCCCTCCCCCCCAACAACTAAGCTTCATTCACCATGATCTCTGGCAAGGCCTCCATCTGGTCAGCAAGAGCTTTTTAAGTTCCAGAATAGCAGCAAGAATCCTCTCCATGGCACTTCCTTTATCCCGATTGCAAAGCCTGGGTCACACACTCATCAATTTACATGTTTGGGCTTTTTTTTCTAATATCCAAACAGAGAATGTCAACAGCTGGCAGCTCCAGTCTTCCTGAACCATAGTATGCTGTTTCCCTCCATTTCTCTACGAACTAGCCTCACTCGTGCATTTGGACAACAAGGAACAAATCTGATCACTTCACTTTAACCTGTGGTCCTCAAGGACGGCATCTTGCAGCCATCCAAGTAGAATTAGATGGAGATGACACTTGGGGCTCTCTGCCGTGGGAGCCACGTCCCGAGGCCGGCCTCTTTCCAGGCCCAGCAACTTTCCACGACTTGGCTTAACATCAGAACTTGACATCTGCTTCCCGCGAGACGTGATTTTTTTTTTCAGCAGGAAAGAGATGAAAGCACGGAAGCATCCGAGAGGAGCCTTGCCAAATTAAAGTGCTCATCATACTCGGAATGTATGAAGGCGCTAGCCGGACGCAGGCCAACCATTTTGTCCTACAAAGGCCGTTTCATTGCCGTCATTCCAGAGTAACATCTTAGGCATGATCCAAACACAAGGTCTTCTAAGCGATCCAGCTGTCTGCCACGGTCTCACACTTACACTGTCACGTGCATTTATATAATATGAGATAAGGCATGGAGCACATGCTGATTACAGCATATTGCTGCACCTGCCACCACATAAACCCCCTCAGGGAAGATAACCTGAATGCAGATATGCAGGAGGTGATACCTCAGCACAGGGTTAGATATAGATTAACATCATAGCCAGGATGAAACAATTGCAGGTTAAGGGCCTTACTCCAGGCATCGAACCAGCAACCTTCCAATTACTACAACAGATCCCTTGCCGCAGAGCCACCAATCCACCATAAAATATGCACCCACGAATTATATATTTAACTCTTGACAGTATGTTAAAATCAAATATGGCACCTTTATGTCTCTAAGCACAACCAGTCCCACTGTGTAACTTTTCCATCCCTCGTGACAAAACTAAATTCGGGTGCCTGATCGAGAGTGATCTCCTCAGGTAATGGGGCAAGCATCCTATTCTAATAATAACGCCTTGGACTCATGCATTCTTTGCTTGAGCCACAGCTGTTGCCATAGTAACACAGTATATCATATCAAGGATTGCTCTTGTGATTTTTCAGTGGAACTTATTTAGGCGTTCATTGTAGGTATGACAACAGGCTGATGAATTGTTGCATGTATTTACATATTAATGCTCTTCTTCTACCAGGACTGAAACTAACCCCCCCTCATAAAGAGGTCCATTAAAATTCCTTTCACACTACCTGGGAATATGATATATATATATATGATATATATATATATATCGCGAGTCTTATATAACATGAGCTGTGTTAAGCGCTCATATACTATATATAGTTACATTCTTGCCGGTGTGAGCGACCACATCTGTTGTTTTCTGTGATTTTTTTAAATGCAAACTGCGGCGAAACAAATGAACCCTTTCGTTAAGAGGACCGTGTGTAGCGATGTTACGTATTTGCAGTCACTGGTGAAGTGGACATATGATGGTAATCATGGTGAAATTTCCTAGAGCAGAGTCAACAGGGGGCGCCGGTAAGGGAGCCACTGTAGAATTATAAAAAGAAAAGGTCCAAGCTAATGACCAGGTACACTAATCGACTAATATACTAGCAGCTTTTTGTAATAACTGTAAAGTCACAATGGATTTCCCACCCACAGCTCTGTTCTTTCCAGCGACATACATTTTCCTTCCAGAAGCTTCTCTTACCCTCGATGGTTGCTTCCTCCCTTGCCTACGGTGGCAATTATCCAAAGAACAAAAACATTCAGAAAAATGTAATGGTGTTTTTTATTCCATGAGTTGCACAGTAGTCGTTGAATGATGGTAATTACCTAATACATTTAACTGTCTGCATACATACCTGAAAAGGGGAGAGTGTCACCTCCAGTATTCACTCTACTTTCAGCCTCGTTGAAGGAGAAACCCTGAGAGCTGGTTGGTCATATGGAGGTGCCAGCTGCAGTCTTTCCAAATGTCGAGATCATGATTAATCCTGCTAAATACAAAATGGTCAGACATCATGGCGGAATCACCCTGCATCTTCGCTCACCAGGAAAGTGCTAAAAAAGGGAGTTCAATCAGGGTGGGGGCTTCTGGTCACTCAATCTTGGCACCAGTGTAAAGGAATGAAGCGTGCAACTGCAAAACTTCCCACCCCACTAAATACATGCTCCTGCAATATTGGTATGGTCCATACCTAGATTAGATTAGAAATTAGATTAGAAATTACGATAGATAGATAGATAGATAGAT
>JAODKC010000085.1:76257-87043 GCA_026777985.1 Mormyrops attenuatus
GATAGATAGATAGATAGATAGATAGATAGATAGATAGATAGATAGATAGATAGATAGATAGATGGATGGATGGATGGCTGGATGGATGATAGGGTAGAACTTTATTGATCCCAAAGGAAGTTTTATGTATGCTTCCTGTGATATGAGCTTTTGCATTTTTAACACAATGCTTGGTTGCTGAACTACAGAAGCCGGTAATCTACCTAAATCTACGCCCTTGATGCTTAACGTCAAATAGTTATTTACTAGGGAATGTAGATTCCTTCAGAACAAAATCATCTAGCACACACACACACACACACAACAGTCAAAAACCATGTTCAGTGTTGGGTTTTATTTCAGCCAACCAGTTGAGTACTCTGTGACTGTGACTATTCATACTCAACTTATTGGTTGAAACAAAACCTTAGTATGGATTTGTACTGTCCAGACTTGAACTTTCCACCGCTGTCAGTAATGGATTACCTTTGCGAGTAACTTCCCCAACACTGACCATGGTACAGATCTAAATACAAGTCATTAAAAACTGTTAGACTTGTAAGAATCCAGCACTCAGATGTTCTGATTATCCTGGACCGATGTCTTGTTTCAAAGTCCAGCTTGATGAATACTTTCAACCAGCTTGGCTCTCATGCTGCCAGTAGAAGATGGAGCGCGTCCCAGTGAGGCAGTGGCAAGTTCACGTGCGTGACTGGCAGTGCGCGCATGCGCATTCAGCAGTCTGCCGTTCCTTCTTTTCTATTCGACGTCTTCCATATCAAGTCGATTTTCTTTCCCTGCACACAAGGAAACTTACCTCTCCAGAAAAATAACAAAATCCATCAACCAAAAAAAAATTGTACAGCAAGTGGTATATATACTAACAGTGCTGGATGGGGCCCCGTTGGTTTACCCTTGAGCGAGGTACTTAATCTAAAATGCTCCGATTCAAATATCATGCTGCGCGAATGTAAAATTGAAAGCAATCCAAGTAGCTTGCAATAAAATTGAGTATTTTGCAAGTTCAATGGGAATCACTGTGAAGGGCCAAGCAGCGCACTTAGACAGCTTCAAAGACGTCTCTCTCCCAGGGCACATTGTCCCCCCTTCCCCGTGCGATGCACCAGACCCCGTTTGACTAAGTTACCATAGAGATGCGGCAAGAGGAAGCTCAACAATCTCCAAGTCTCCTTGAGGCGCAGGTTTAACCCGCAATTCAGAAACCACCTGGCAAGCTCTCAAAGCCAACGGTGGCGTGTCTGCCTGCCAGGGAATATTAACAAGGAACTTTGACTTCACAACAATCGCGCGAATTAGGCGCCTTCCCGTATGCATAACGAGCTCTCTTTCCGCATCTAATCACCTACATTCTCCAGACCTCCTACTCCCTTCTTCAGTATCAGACATACGACCATCCGGCAGGGAATGATTCAAAGGCTTTAATCCACCGGACCTGATTGCCATTACAGGCATGTGATTATGCACCTTGATTACGAAGCCCACCCGGAGGTCAGCGCGCCATACCTCCTGCCCGCCTCCCGAACAGGAGCGGAGTTGCGCGGTGATTACACTACAGCGGATCTATGGCACAAAGCCACGGCGCATTAAAAGACCATTTCTAAAGTGTAACAATGATTAATGTACACTTGAAACCAATAACCCGGTACTACTTCATAACGTCTTTGGTTTCTACAACAGGGTCCACGCCAGTCAAGCGTTTCATTGCGCAGACAGAAATCATTTTACTTGCAGTTAATGCGAGCGACATGGCATCTTTCTCCAAATAGTAAGGAGGGATGGATGTATAGCATCCATCCTCAGGTCACAGCCAAAAGACCAGACACCACTTCTGCAAAAACAGGAGTGTAGGCTACCGCACGTTTGGCTTGGCTTGTCTCGTCAATTAAAGCGGTTTTAACACTGATGGTATACCAGCTGTCAACACAATACATCACCGAAATGAATAATGAGAGGATGAAATATTCCTGCCGCAATGTATAATAAGAAGGCCAGATGTTTCCATTATGCTGTATCTAGTTGTTTAAAAATATGATATGAGGACTAACTGTACACGGCGAAGCTGACAGTTGCAATTTAACACTGACAGTATTTATACGAGTCCTGTCAATTTTGCCGTCTAACGGCGTTTAATATGATGCGTGGTGCATTTTAAAACATGTAATAATACAAGACGAAGATTGGAAATAGCACGGACGGTATGAGGTTCAAGATTAACGCTCAACATTTTGCGTTTTAATCAGAACTGTAGACACATACACTACCTGCATGAGCTGACACGGAGCTCGAAATAAATCTAATCCTTTAATCGGTTTCGTTTAAGCGTTAAAGGGATTTCTGCTCCGCGGTAAACCCCAAAAATGTATGTAATTTATGTACTGAGCTGGTCCGCTCGATTTACCCTCACCTTCGATCATCTGATGAGCGTTTAATTAGAAGAGGCAGTGGCAGGCTAGTTTACGTGGACTTGTCCTGTAGATAATAGTGCTGAGGAGAAGGAACTAAATACGATTACAGATCAATTCTCTTGTAAAGGAAAGATCAATTCCATCATTCACTTTGGATACTACTGTAACACATGGCAATGACATGCAGTGACGTCGTGCGTCGATAGATTATCTTTGCAATCCCGCACATCGCCAATTATCTCCTTCCGTTTAGTGATTATTGAGTTCGCCAAGTCATGAATTCGTGAAGCTTTCGTTTCTGGGATGTCATACAGCCTTTAAAGTGTTTATTTTAGCGTTTCACACCGAAAGAACAATGCTGTCTTGAACGAATGGCGGTATTCATTCGCTTGAACAGATTCCCAGGAGCCAATGGGATACAAAGACCGTTTTGTCTTAATAATGAAGAATTTTATGACTAAAATGTCGGTGTGATTAGAAAGGTTGGAATGAGCGTATAGTTTCAATATGGGAATGGAACTGGGTCACTAGTGTATCAAATAGCAGGTTTTCGCTTCGGATCACATGGTACTCTGCTTCCCTGTTTTTGTGTAATCCAAAGCGAGCTATACCGTATGGGTTTTTCTGACACACCAAGACCTGGAATAACAAACGTGATGGGGAAGCCCCCACAAATATAGTTATGTAAGCGTAAGTGTTTATGTAAGGGAGTGAAAACAATCTATATTTAACCTAAATTGCAGTAAATGTGGACGTTTTCATCGCGAGATCGAGTTGATATGTGGAGCTACAGATTTTAAGGCATGTAGCCTGCACTAGTATTTTGGCAGTCTCACTCTATGACTAAGACAACTGGTTAAGGAGAATAGGTTAGTGTGTTCTTGTTTGTGGGTAGTTAGTGGGGTTTTCAACAGAGAAAAGGAATCCGCGTAGTATTTAAAGAATTCAATTGTTTTATTGTGTCACTTTTATGAAAAATAACAACAGGTTCAAGTTCCTTGTAAAAATCATACATATTTACAGTCAATACCTCAATAGTTAATATAACTTAAGGCAAATTTCAATTACAGTCCATCGCAGAGTACCTAGACTGCACACAACCTAAATAAACTCCCCCCGTCGTTGTTTAGATTAATATACAGTTCATCCGCGTGGTTTCTTTCAGTGTTGTAACGGTTTAACGAGCTAAAATGAACTTGAACTCGGTAATGCTGCAATGTGCGCTACTGGGTAACTCAATTGCAATTGTATAAGGTTGTGCAATTAATCTCCCACAGGACGGTGTCACAGACTGCAGAACCGGAGAAATCTAATTGGTTTAACCTAACAATACGCGCACTGCGTGATCTCATTAGTGCGGCGCCGCGGCTTGCGCTGGTCGTGTATTTTGCCAGTGACAGGCAATGTTTTCATAAATACCTGACACGCCGTGTAGCTGAATCACAATTATTTACACATTTCATATCTGCTCCGTCCACCGCCGCTCTATGAAAGTCATTAGAGAACAATGAATGGCGTGAGTACGCAAAGACGGAATGTATTGTTTTGAAGGCCTCTGTACCTTCGTCTTGCACTCGTTTGACATATAAGTTAATAAATACATAATTTAATATTAAAAATTTGCAAGAAAGCAGTCATCTTGGAAAACGTACAAACACAGTTAGAAAAATACAAATTAAAATACAGTTATACAAATATATTTATTTGCCACTGATTTTATAAGTCTCACAAGTCATCTATATATTGAAGTAATAAAATACAACACAAAGTCTATTCATATGCATGACAGCAAAACGGAATTCGCAGGTCCTCGCGAATTAACCACCCCATATTTGATGGAAATACTATATTACACGTGTCATAATGCGGCCGTGTCTCCTCCCTGCCCAGCGTAGGACAAGTATCAGTGTATCAATTCCATAATAACATTAAACATGCAGTTTTAAGAAAACATTGTTGGACACACAGCAGTATTACGACTAAAAAAAGAAAACAAAAAACTTAAAAGCACATGATACTGGACTCTCAGTTGGCAAGTTAAAGATAAGTGCAGTATGTACCACCATTCGGTTTCTAGTTTTTGATTTATCTCTCTTTTTGTTCGTTTGACGTGCAGTCCTGGAGGTTGCTTCTGTGATGAGTGTACTTAATAGCGAGTGTGTTGTCAAACAACACGTCAACAACCCGCTTGGAGGATAACGCAAAGGAGCGCCCGCAGTCCGAATGGTCACGTGACAGCGTTCCAATCGCTTTGATCAATTATTACGTCGTTGTTGCATAGAACGCCGTGTTTTTGGCACCCAGCAGCACATATACAAGATGCGGAAAAAAGGTATCGTTTCCCTTTTTGGTTGTCGGGCTCCCGTTTCAACACATTCCATTTCTCCCAGTTCAAAGACATTCTCTCTTTCTTTTTCCCTCGGCATTGACAGCTGTACCGAGGGCCGATCTGTCAAGTCAACGGGACCGATGCGTCAACTTGTAATCAGTAGTCAACTGCATCATGTAGCTTTAATCTTCCAAGACGGAAAGAATTAATGCCATGCACAATTAGGCTCCGTAAAGCGCACAATGCACGTTCAAATCCCCTCCGGCAAGGTGAAGGGCCAGGCGCTAATTATTTGCGGTTTCAGCTCCATCTTCTCCCTCTGTTTGAGGTGCACGCGTCCGTGCCTTTTCCGCTCGTCGCTCCGGGCGAAACGTTTGCCGCAGACGTCGCACGAGAACGGTTTCTCGCCTGTGTGAGTCCTGGTGTGGGTGGTCAGGTGATCGCTGCGACTGAAACTCCGCAAACAGATGCGGCACTGGAAGGGCTTGTGTCCAGTGTGAATCCGAATGTGTCGGTTGAGCTCGTCGGAGCGGGAAAAACGCCTGTCGCAGTTCTCCATAGGGCAAGAGAAAGGTTTCTCTTTGGCTGGTCCATTGGAGGTGGATGAGCTCTTCCTGACTCGGGCTGGTTTCTCAATGCGAGTGCAGCTTCTGGAGAACGTGTCTGGCAATAAGGTTGAATAAAGGAGTGAGTCTATAGTGCTGGAGAGAGCCGCAGATGCGTAAGCCGAATCGCACTGACTTGTTAGAGGCTGAACTCCGATGTTGGGAAAAACTCCAGGCTTTAAAGCATTGTTCGGCATGTCCATAACTGGCAGCTGGCAATTGTTGAAGGCAGAAACGCCAAAACTCTGTGCGCAATTGTCAATAAAACATTGCTCTTGCTTAATTGCACTTTCTAACTTGCACTCGATTTCTGAGGCTGGACAAATAGGAGAGAACGAGTCCAGAAAATCTTTTACATCCACTTGTTGGTCGGAGGGGCAGTCATTCGATATAGGGAAATTGTCCGTTTCGAAACTTGAAGACATGTAGGTATCGGATTTGCTGAAGGGGTCCCACTCGTAGCAACTGCTTTCGAATTCATTCTTGATAACGACTGGGAAAACTGTTGCTTCCGGCTGGGGTTCAAGTTGTCCCTGGTTCTGCACTTGAGCGGGGGAACAGAAGTTACTTTTGGTGGAAGTGGGGTCCTGAACCGGCAGATTCGCCTGTAAGTCGGGGTAGCTATGGCGGACCTGCTCGGGTGAGTACAGCGGCGGAGGCGTGTTGCCCACTGTGCATGTGGACACTTGGCTCTGAAACGCCTGCACGGGGAAGCCACCGCCGCTGGCGCTGTCCAGTGGAGAGGATGTTCCGTTCGATGGCCCGGGTTCACTTCCCTGAAATTCGGAGATGGGCAACGTGGAGATGCCAACTATCTCCGTTATCATGTTGAGCAGTGTTTCCGTGCTGCACGGTGCCCCCTGGGACGTCTCCACGTAGAAACTGCCGGAGTACGCAAACGAGGATGGCAGATTGCCTTTTGAACCCTCGCCTGGGTCAAAGAAGAAATCCGATGCTTCGGTTTTAGGGATTATCGGTACGCCATCTGAGGAAGATTAAAAATGTGTGAGCATTTGTATATTAATAAGATATGCAGGGAAATTGAATCTAAACGTGCATTGTTATATAAGCATGCGACCGAACCAATGCGTACTGTGGTGCAGTGTTAAAGCCATGCATCGCTTTAATAAACTGTTGCGCAGACAGTAGATCATGCATGCAGTTAGTTTTAAACGGCAATTTAAAACCTAATATTAATACAGTATCTTGCGTTGGAAAAGTGGAAACACTCACCTTGACTAAACTGCACAGGTGCATCTCTTCCCGAATCCACGAGAATATCCTGATTTGCTTTTGCTTGGATGGTGTCTATCCCAATAGACGAGCTTCCACAGTTGTCAAACTGAGGATAAAACGAATCTTGGGGATTCAAATCCATGTTGTTCAGCATGTTTCCGGATCAAAGTCGGGGGCCGTGGCAATCCAGGTATGGCAGGAAAAAATAACAAGCAAGTAACAAAACGTCTGTTTTCCCAACCGTAAAATTTCCTCTTGTAATATCCTTCAAGTCCGGCGTTAAAAAGAACTTCTGCAAAATATTCCGGATTCTCCTTTTTCTGAGATACGTATCCACAGGACTTGGTTTGATGATCGTCTGCTATCTGTTGCTGTGAATTCACACTGGCGGCTTACCTCCTCTCTCCTTTTATACACTCCGGCTAGGTAGTCCCGCCTCCCCATTCATCGTCTCCAGTGAGAGGAATCCCCGCTGCGTGTCACCTCAATGCCCATAAATGGACAGAGGATGTGACGGGCTTCCCCAAAAAAGGCGACCTGCGTTTGCTGCGTAGCAAGCAACTCTCCACAAGATCTGCGTGCGAAAATGAGGCTCTGCTATTGCCATTTCTCTGAGGTGTCTAATAACAACAACATAACTCATAATCAAATTCGCGTAAACAGGGAATGGTAAAAAAGTGACGTGTAATGATCATTTATTTAATGAGCCGTTCGTCTTTTTAACCATCAGATTCTACGCGAGTTCATTTTCTCTACGCGAATTTTTAAGCGTGAAGAATACGGGGCGGGCTATTTGTATTCCGTAGTTGTTGTACATGTAATGATATAGGCTATAGCAGTCATCCCTTCATAACAACAGTGATCGAGCCATTCAATGGGTTTATGGTGTAAGCAACTCTCACCTTGCTTTGGAGCAGCGTTTCCATAGACTACATTCTTTTGTGCTCCGTTTAAACTTCACTGTATCTTCTAGCTTGTCAGTCCTCACTATAGCCTACTCTTAAACTATTGAACTGTATGAGGAATATTGAATACACCAGGGTTATATTTCATTGTCAATTATTATTACTGTGCCGTGAGACCAAAAAAAAAAACTATGTTTGGTGCTAAGTAGCCTACAGCCTATTGTAGGAATGATGGATCTTTAATCGACTGCAAATCTAAGCGCTTGTCTAAGGGTATAAAGCAATAAATAACGGACAAATAATTAACAGAAAACATTTTCATAAAGTTGATCCCTTATTGAGTAAGAGATCTGTTTATACCAGACCGCACTGATTGCGACATCCGTGCACGTGTGGGCCACGGTGACGTAAATAAACTCGACTGTAAATAACTTATCCAAACCCCGGCCCTAGCAGAGGCCTCTATCCACAGACACATGCTTTACTCCCACAAACCTGCTTGCCGTCTAATTTATTAGATTATGAGCAAGACAAACGTTTTCAACATACCAATCACGGCCATCAATGCTTTCACAGACAAAACCTACGTTTCTCAACGATGTCCGAATGAAAAGGTACGGCTGATAACGACCAAATGTCACCTGTGCTCCCAAGAAACGAGCCTGATCAACACTGGCCATGAAATCCCATATGGCATGTCACACCCGTCTAAAAACAGCATTTTTGTTAAATTTAAGCATTAAATGGTTAAATGGCGATCGGAGCATGCGCAGTTCCATTGTAATTACTTTTAGGTATTTACATCTGACATTGTCAAAGTGAAATGCTCAAACTCCTCATACAAATCTATGTGATTTCAGACAACAGAACGCGCCTGCATCGGCTAATCAGGACCAAGGACAGCTCCATTTTCACTGACTCACCGAGTTCCCGCATTCATTTTCTTTAAATTCCATTAAACGCTCGTTCTGATCTTCATTCTGAAGCATCACCCCCGTAGTCAGGCTTTCGGACTTCGATACATTATAAAGTATCTGAAAGTAATTTGCTAGAGAATTGGACTATATAAATGCGTGTCTGCTTCCATAGTACTGTAATTAATTTTGTTAAGTGGGTTATCTGAGCAATAGAGTCAAGCTTAAAACTTTATATGGGATCCACGTGCTCGCGTCCCTGCAGCGTCTCTGTCTCTACACGTTATTGCATTGCATGCATGTATTGCATGGTATTGCGAATCGAAGTTATAAAAACATCTTTATGTTCACCGCAGGACAGGAACACAACTCAGTTTCCGAAGACGGCTACTTCCGTCTATTGGCAATGGGACAGAGAGCGCCTACTGGTTGTTTAGTTAACTTTAGGTTAGCACTGATTTGATTGTAAGCATAACTGGAGACGCTTATTTTAATTATCCATTTCATACGACCAGCATACAACTCATATCATTTCGATAGCCTACTTCATATCCCAAGTGAAAATTCTGATACTTCTTCCTTCCATCCTTATTTTTGGCAGCAATGCAATCGTCATTATATTTGGGAAACTCGGAGTTTCAAGCGGATTGCATGTTATTCAGAGATGTTTTAGCCCGAGTACTTCTGAACCCACAATATTGACATAACGCAGCCATCTTGCTGCGAAGGTTTGAATTCCTGAAATAAAAATAACACGGGGTTTACCCTAAGAACTGTGCAAGCTCCATTACCAAACGCTGTTTCGGCTCGGTGCAGTGCAGTAAAGTCTCACTTTGCCTCCATTCACTTCGGAAGGGCGGCTTTTGTGGTTATTTACAACTTGCGATTTGATTCCGCTCTCTCATGTCTAATTGCGCGGTATGGTGCCACGCAAATGGATTAAACATTTTAAATTCATCATTCATAAGAACTGAACTGGGATTTGAATATTCAAGCGTAGCCTATGAGGTCGGAATCTGCTCCAGCCATTTTGAATTTCAAATATTCCGGTTTTAAATTTTTTTTTTTATTAAAAGCACAAGAAGTAACAGTGTCTCCGGCTTTTTGGACAGGTAGTCTACAGACGGTCCAGCTGTTTTTTTTTAAAGGCAGACTTTATATAAACGTTTTAAAAGCCATCTGTAATAATCGTTTAGTCGATATGTATTTTTTTAAACCTCGAAACAGTGAGTAGGCTACTGTTTCAACAGCATGTGAGAAGGCTGAGACCGATCTCGAGAAGACAGCTACCATACCTGCACCACCAGCTGGCCAAGATACACAACAACACTGCTGCAATATCTGCATCTAGGTTTCACTAGAGTTACCCCAGACCACAGGTGTGTAGATCCGCCATCACTGTCCATTTGCACGTCAACGATATTTAACATAACACAATTAATTGCGCACTGTTGACATTTATGACAAGGTCATCCGTATATTAGCAATTAACGCTAAATTGCTAATGATACCCAAAACAACACTTGGAAGTATGAATCCACACATACATGTATATAATTCCATTCTATATATTTAAGACAAATGAAAAGTGAGTTAAAATAGTTGTATAAACAATATAAATATAAATAAATATATAATCAGCTAAAGGCCTACATTCATGATAGACCACTGTTTCATGATATTCTCCCTTGACGTAGTGTTAGTGCCATATCTGAGCCCATGTCCCATTTGCTGTTAATTGGTTCCCCTTTTTGAAAACCGAGTTCGAATGATGCCGGACCTCCTCTGAGATTCATAGCATGTCTGAGAGCAGTGGGCAGACTTAGCATGTATGAGCACACAGGTAAGAGACAGCCAGCGGCAGCGGCCATTAATTAGCGGCCGCAGTCAGGGCGCCGGGCTCGTTAGCGTCACACGAGACTCGACTACAGAGCGAGAGGCACGTGGAAGGTTTCGCACGAGAATTGGGGGAAACAAACCGCAGGAATCTATAAGGAGCGCAACCTGATATGGGGGGGACGATGCGAGTGCGAATGGCACGTTTTAAACAAGGAAAACAAGTCAGCGATCATATTTTCCGAGGGGAAAAAAATCCACAAAGTGCTACAGTCACTGGAAACTTATGGTTCGGTTCAGATTTCCAGAAAGTTGACTGTAAGTTTGGACAGCCTTGGTCCAATTAGAGGCTTTCCCTCACCGATACAGCCGAGAGACTGTCAGGTCTGGACTGATGACAAGTAACCGGGAAGGCAGAAGAGTATCACACACCCCCAAAGTACATTTATGCCTCCAAAAAAATAAATAATTCCCAGAGGCTTCAGATAACGGCACACTTCTGTTTCTCCACTGAAAAACAACGGGGCTTCCAAAAAAAAGGGAAAAAAACAAAAAA
>JAODKC010000085.1:87143-108038 GCA_026777985.1 Mormyrops attenuatus
CTTCAGATAACGGCACACTTCTGTTTCTCCACTGAAAAACAACGGGGCTTCCAAAAAAAAGGGAAAAAAACAAAAAAACAAAAAAGAACGGAGGAGCTGGAAACCCTCTGCCGGAACCACGGCTCGCTATAAATACGAGCGGCGTGTCTCCTGTGCCAAGCTCCCCCGGCGCTGGTTATGTGTCGGCATCTGAAAGCCGCGCGGACAGAGCGGGGGCGCGGAGGGCCTTTGAGAACCTGGGGTGCGGGGAGAGAATTAGGGATCCCCCGGTTCTCTACCGAGCCCCCTGTCGGTGGCAGGCTTCCCTCGTTCACGCACTAAAAATAGCGGCCCGCCCACTTGCCATCACCAGCCTCCCTGTCCCTGCCTCTCCAGCAAGAGGATTATTGGGAGCTCGGCTAACGATCGTGACTGGCGAGGGTTCCAGCGGTTCTGCGTTCTCTTTGCCTCTCCCCTCCTCCCCGTTCTGTGGAAGCTCTCCTCGGCCTGCCGTCTCTGCTTCGGCGAAGGAGCTGCGGCAAACGAACACAGCGGCTAGCGATCCCGGGACCGAGTCGTCCCCTGAAAGCTTCCCAGGGACCCCTGCGGCACTGCATTGGTTCCGCGGAGAACTTGCGTGGAGTCAGTGCTTCTTCACAATGGCCCTGACATCCATGAAGATGGTAACAATAAATAAATAAATGGTGCTTCAAGAGATTAGCTAACATTCAGAACTTGAGCAGAGTAAGGCCCATGTGACTGGGCCATGACTACCAGCACTAACTGGCACAGGTGACAAAGATCAGACCAAGGGGACAAAAATGTATCATTTATCAGACATGGACACCAGCATGGGCATGTGGTTTATACCATGACGTGAACCAATCCTCCTCTCTTTGGTTGCCTAGACACAGCTGAACCACCAGCAACATCTTCTCCCTGTTACACATTTGGGCACAACTGTTGCACGATGCAAGCCTTTGCCGAGTGCGCCATAAGCGCCAAGAAGCTCCACCGATACCTTACAAGCATCCCACACATCCGGGTATTTTAATTTGGTGTCACCCTAAGCCGGACGCAAACATTTATCCAGCCGAGTCATCGAAACAAAATGACGGGAACGATGACCTTTACCGCACAGTCCAAGGCTGCCTCCAAGTCTGAGTGAATCAGCCTCACTTTGAAACGAGCACCTGTCTGATCTGCTGCTTCCTGAAGTCCCCAATGAGTCTGAAATGAGCATCGGGAGAAAAAGTCACAGGTCCATCAGAGAGATGAGTCCCACTCCCCAAAGAAATAAATGGACTCCTGGTGCCATTCTGCTTCAAAAGTCTCTCTCATCCCTTCTCAGTGATGGTTCATAATTGCACTTCAGCCCCACCAGATAAGGAGAGTTTCTGGGTAAATATCTCAACCTTTACAAGGAAAAAAACCCAGCTAAGTAAACTTTAGACCATTGTCTCACTCATTTCCCCCTGTAAAACATTCACAAATTAGCCTACCAACCAGCAAAAATGCAACAATCCCTGGTATAGAATTTCAACCACACTAAGGGATTTCATTTAACCCAGGTTCTATCTTCACTAAATGTGTCCCCCCCCCCACCAAAAATGCATTTTCAATCTGCTTTGTAAAAGGAAACAGGGGCGCTTTTTTTTTTTTTTTTAAAGGCACCTTTTGATGTTAAATTATAGATGTAGATGCCGTCTCTCCAAAGAAACAGACTTAGAATTTCTGTGGATTCCACTCACAAAAGTAACTATGGAAACGGGAGGCTGCACAGCCGTGCCTGCACTGCTCTCCAGAAATATAGCTGTTAGAATAGCAGCAAGCAGGTGAACACAAAAGATCTTGAGCAGGACTATTAATAGTGCCTCACTTACATAACTTCCATGGGGGGCACGGTGGACCGAGGCTAGCTGGGTGCTGGAATGCGAGCCAGAGGGACTAGAGGAGCAGGCTCGTGGGCTGGGGAGAGGGCAGGTTGGGCAAATCCATCTGACCCCTGGCTGAGTGCCAGGCGAGGGCCCGTTCCCCGGCTCCACAAGCGGGAAAGAGCTGCGTAGGGAGCAGAAGCGGACCGGCACAGGAAATCAGGCCGTGAATGTGCTGTTCGGCACTTGTGCAGTCAAAAAAAACCCCTACGGCGTTAAAACAGCTCCCTCTAGCACCATTACCAAAATTACACATGAAAAGCCGAAACTTGACTAGCACATCCCACCCGGGGCATTCCCCTATCTCGTGTCCCGTGTTTCCTGGGTCGGGCCCCAGCCTCACTGTGAATACAGTCCCAAGAATAAGGATTTAGGAAGGGGTGAGGGGTGGTGAATTGGAGGTGGGGAGATCGTCACCCCACCATGGCATTGCCGTGTAATCTTTACGCTTCTTCCTTTAGTAAAGCCATGATGTAACAGACACAAACCTTTTTTTTTTGAGGAAAGAGCACAGGCTATAGATGACGTTTAGCCTAGATTATACCTCTGCAACACCCACAGTTACTGATCATACTTTGGATGGAGTAGCTGTAGGGCCGCCCCAGGGCCAGGTCACAAGCACACTTTTGACGTGAATATATGACCCTTGTTGCCCTTACCCCCCCACCACCCAGAGTGTTTCCACACAACCTGCTTTACATATGCACAGAGAAAATTCATAAATCCCCAAGGCCTTTCCATCAGTGCGCAACAGGCACGTCCTGACTCATGTGAGGTGCGCTCGCTGTGATCACTAATGCTGTTTGGCCATGGTGCCATTTTGCTGGGGGATGGGGGGGGGGGGTTAGACGGATATCAATTGCACAATGATGGCTTTAGTCATAAAGATCAGTTGCGTGCTTCAAAAGGTTGAAGCCTCTCTCCGACAGCGGGCAGTTGAAAGGGACACGGAGCCACATGGCATTGTGTCAGTGTGGGCTGGGTGTGTGCAGCTCCAGTGTGTTATACTCCAGCCTCTCAGCCCCGATAGAAAAATCCTGGAGGGCAAGTTGGTCAGGCAGCTGGCTCCCCACTTCCTCCAACAGCCTTCGTTTTTCCTCACTGTCCCCCCCAAAGGTGGCATGAATCGAAAAACACTAGCCTCGAGTCACGTTTGACACCAGTGACATCCAATGGCCCCAAACAAGTACTGCTGGTGTCGATACGGGGCCTCCTGACACAGGGAAAGTCATGGTGACGAGATCAGCCACAGAGACGGTCCAACAAAGGTCCCGCCCTAGAACCACAGCTATTTTTAGCCGGTTAACCTTGTCGACGTAAGCGTCTCCTGCAGCCGCCGGTGCTTTGAAGCGGAATTCGGTACCAGGCCATCGTCGCTGGTCAAAAGGAGCAAGCCGCAGGTGACGGCAGCTGTGTTTTTCCCAGATCCATTTAACGGCAACAAACAATGGCAAAAAAACCATTGAGGCAGGCGACTGCGGCAACGGCGCGCTGATTTAGCAGCAGGGCCTTGTGACGACGCCTCGCCATGGTAACCTGGCCTGCCAAAAACAATGCCTGCGCGGGGTTGACGTCAGCCGGGGTCCTTTATGTGCATGCGGCATGAGAAAACGAGGGGCCAGGCCCCCGAGTTACCCCCCCCACCAATTCAGCACCACTCAGAATCACAAGTATCATTTAACCCACATTGCCCATGTTCCTGAACCAGGACTGTTACCGATAAACATTCATTTAATCCATTAACATTAAACTGGGCCAAATGACGCCATAATCAATCAGACCGGTCAGAGCCAGACCGGAGAAACACCTGTTCCAGCCTATTAAATCGGCAAAGGCAAAACTCACACCTCACCAAGTGAATCTGTGTCCCTAACTAGCACGCCCCCTACAGGACAAAATTCTAAATTAAACTTCCCTGCTAGGCTGGACAGGCACAGTCAAGGAACGTGCCAGTTCTTTAAAAACAAAAAAAAGGGCCTATTGCCTGAAGATACAGATACTGACGTATGCACAGTAATCACAGGTGACCTACAGGACAGCAAACTACCAGACTTCATCGCTTCTGGAAACACACAAACCATTTAATAAAACAGATACATGCGAGTCCTGTCAATAAGTGATATTTATCTGATTTTACATTGTTCCCTGTAAACAAAACGCATGGCACCGCGCTGTGACTAATCTCGGAGGCAGCCAAGCGGCTGGCACAGCTGCCCGCCGGGTCTCGCCCCCTCACACCCTGCGCTCACCTCGGGAACAAACCTCCCCCAGAGAGGCGCTGCCGCATTACACTACGTAGTAGTAGTGGATCGATGGAATGAAAACGGTAAGTGCATTTAGATCCCAACAGCACACCCGAGTCCTTTTCATACAGGGCTCAAGAAGGTAAAGAGAGGGAGGGATGAATTGAGGGAAGGATAAAGGGAGGGAGAGCACGATTATGAAATGAAAGCTACACACTGGACAAAATTCCACGCATGAAAAGTGGGGATCAAAACTGCTTTATTTGACTGTCGATTAAAAAAATCATCATGTTTTTACTGCGTTTCACTCTGTGTAAACGTGGTACCTTTTGCAGGATGTCAGCACTCTTACTCAGATCACTCCCTGAAAATGATCTTCAGCACAATTTAGTAAAACGAGTAAAACGGTTTCGTATAAATTTTAAGTCAAGAAAAACTCGAAGTCTTCATCCCCGGACCCTTAATGACATTTTATTCCCTCACAGAAACGTGAACATTGTTGATGTCATTAGAACACATCTATACAATAATTTGTACAGAGACAAAGTTAAAAACTAACAAAAAAAAATTACTTGGCACGTGTGACGTCGGGGTGGACCGGCACGTCAGTACTGCTCAGCCATGATCAGCGTGACGAGAGCCGACCAACCGGTAAAGGGGTGGCTCCCCTGTCCCCACCCTGTGGTGTCATTGTACTGTTCCCAGATATAGCCCGTTTCCGTGTACTGTCTGTAAACGTTGTCGATGATGTTAGTCCTGAGCTCCTGGTATAGCGCTGCCGCGGACTCCCGGTACGGCCCATCCGTGTTGCCGTAGTGGTGCAAGGCCCTCACAGCCAGGTAATTGATGTTGATCCATATGGGCCCTCGCCAGTAGGGGGCGTCGTGCTCGGTGTTACGCTTCATATACATGGGGTCAGCCTTGGACAGCGAGCGCAGGCCGTAGGGAGTCCACAGCTTGCCGGGGTCCCTCATGTCATGTAGGATGTGCCCCAGTTTGGGCGAGTCAGGGGTCAGGAGGTGGAGGAGGAAGGGAAAGAGGCTGACGTAGCCCAGAGCATTGACGTACTGGAGCTTGGGGGCGCGGCGGACAGAGCGTACCATGCGGGCTGCAGGGAACTGGTGCCGGGGCTGCCCTGGGGGTATGTACACCTTTTCTTGGACCAATGACACAGCAGGGGTGTGGTTCCCGTAGTCTGCAAAAGCACCCAAATGCTCAGACCAATGCAGCTCGGCCAGCTGTGTGTTGTCGCTCAGCTCGCGCTTGGCACGCTGGTAGTCGCCGGCTGGCTCACCCAGGAGCTGCGCCACACGGGCCATGATACTGGAGGCTAGCGCCATCCAGCAGCGCAGGTCCACGTGTCGCTCATCGGCTGACGGATGTGAGGCCCGGGGGTAGTCGTCCAGCCCCGACGTTAGTGTCTTGGGGTTCAGGAAGAGGTTGACGTCCTTGTCCCGCCCCCGCCAGCGGTACGAACCGGGCAGTGGGCCAGACTGTGTGACATTGTACCACTCGAACCATGTACGTAGCCGCGGGAAAATCCGCCGGAAGAAGCCCTCAGTGGCCACAGAGTGGCGCCCTGAAGGCTCGGCATCCAGCAGCGCCTGTAGTGTCAGGAAGAGTGTGGGCGGGTTGGCGTTCTCGTTCCACTGCACCACAAATTCAGCAGGCACTTTGCTGCGTGCCTCGTCGCCCAGGATCTGCTCGCGCGGGATCCAGCCATCCGCGTTCATCAGGTCCAGCCAGTGCGCCAGAGCCTCACGAGTGGCCTCGGGGTCCCAGCGACCTACCAGGAGCTGGTGGAAGCCCTCATCCCACAAGAAGCCCCTGGGGAAGAAGGAGCGTGAGGGGACAGCGGTGAACAAGCTCCCCTCGGGGTACAGCAAGGGGTGCTCGTTGTAGGACGATTGCACGATGGACTGGCCATGGAAATAGCCCATCCCTCCAAGCATATTGCTGAGGGCTGCCTTGGCAAACTTGACTTGGGCAGAGGTAAATCCCTTGCCCTGTAGGCCGAAGGTTTCCTCGAACTTGCGGTTGAACGCTGCCACCCTCTCCTCCAGCTCCTCCGTCATAACCCGGCCCGCCAGCTGGTTGGGCCGCTCCCGGAAGCTTCCAGATTCAAAGAGGACCTCGATCTGGAAGGGGGCCTGCGCCGTGACCTGGTGCAGCACGAAGTCGCTCTCCTTCCTGGGGTCGATTTGTTTCTGCTGCTGGGGCTGTGTGGGGGGACGGTGGATGTCCACGCCAACGTAGGGTCTCCTCTCGCCTGAAGGGGGACTGAAGACGAACCTGCGGCTCAGGCTGCTGCGGACGATGTCAGTAAGCTTCTCCAGACCCGGGCTCACAGTCTTCAGGTGATTATAACTGGAGGACAATGAAAGAAAGTTCAAACCCATCCAGACAGTCCATATCAGCCACCCACCCAACCATCCATAAGGCCCCCTCAGCAGGAACATACCTGGCATACTTGGTGCCCGCAGCCTCCCCAGCAGTGGGCTTCCCAAAGGTCACCTTGAAGCTGCCCAGCTCCTCGGAGGAGCCCGTGACGGAGCTCAGGCGGCCACGCTCCTCCACGTGCGCCTGCAGGGAGCCCTGGGTGTCTGCCGCCACGTAGAACATCAACGAGATGATGGGCGGCTGGGGGGCGGAGCTCTGGGATTGGAGGGGGAGGAACCAGGAGAGGTGAGCCTACTGCAGCCAATAGTTTAACATCTCAGTTTAAAATGTCTGAGAAGCAGCCAATGAACAGCAGACTAAGATTCCATGGGCCAGATTGTTCTTTAGCACGTTGCAGCATTTCTGCTGAGTTTTCTCCTGCTTCCAGACATACGGATGTCACAGGCATGGACCTGCTCACCTGCTGCTTGGCGGTCACCCTCCAGGTCCAGTCCCCGCCGTGATCCCCTCCCGGTCGCTTCACAAACTCAGTGGTAAGGATGAAGTCGGTATCCCGGATCTCCTGGACGCCGAAGCTCAGGCCGTCGTGTGCCAGCCACCCATAACCGTGCAGCCGGTCACCCTGCTCACATGTATGCCTCAGGCTCACGTCTGCCTCGGGGGACTGCCTCATCCACATCAGCCCTGCAGGGGTGGCCTTGATTTACTTTCTTACAAGAATACATTTTTTCCAACTAATTTAATGTGGTCCTCAGCCCTTGTTGTCTGGATAGATGCAGGCTATCAGTCTGTAATTAATGCAATTAATACACTAATTAAACCCATTCAAACTTCCTCTCAATACTGGGCTTCAAAGAACCCAGGCAGATTCCCTCCTTTTTTCAAATGCAAGGATGAGGACCAGTTTTATAGACAGTACAGTCCTATCTTTTTCAGCCATTGATACAGCTGAAATTTTGGATAATGGCCTCGTTAAAGGTGCTTGCAGAAGCTGCCTTTCAGGGATGGAGCTGCCAGCTTTTCATGGAAGCCCAGATTACCAAACCACAAAGTCTTGTTTTAGTGTGGCAGGAGACACCCACAGATCCAAACCAGGAGGCAGAAGCACAGGCTCAACGTTTAAGGAGCGGCCCGTACCCGTCACCATGGACCTGGGACTCCTCGTCTTCATGCCGAAGTAGACTTGTGGCCTGTAGGAGCCCCAGAAGCGATGAGGGGACACAGCAGAACTGGTGCTGTTATTGTGGAGGACCTGGGGCGAGGGATGCAGGGTGACCACTCGCCTGGCCAGTGAGGAGCGCATGTACAGGGCATAGAAGAACCACACCAGGCTGAAGATGCAGAGGCCAATGGAGATATTGATGAAGACCTTGCCCATGTCCGCCCTCTTCTTCCGCTCCTTGTCCTTACGGTGTGGGCCACTGGGTTTCTCATCTTTCCGGTGGGTGCTGGTGTCATTCTGTGAGACTCGCTTCACTGGCCTCTGTCGGCTCATCCTTCCCATGACCGTCTGCAGTGGGGGTGAGGTGGGACAAGTGTGTTACTCCAGAGTGCTTAAAAATGTGAAAACGAAGAACCCAGATCTGTCAAACGCAGTATCCTTCCAAAAACCCTAATATACTTCCAGGCCTGACAGCATCACCCCTCTCCTGTGCAACCTGGAATTCATATTTCATGCAGTATAACTGAGGGTTGTATCCATGAACCAAGCTCACATTTTCTACAATTTTCCACAATTATGTGCCATGTTTTTCAGCTTCACCTTAAGCAGGACACCAGCTAAACATTATGAGCAGCAATCAGCTTCTGGGAACAGCATTGCAAGATAACCTTCATCTACATAAACTTTTGTGAGTCGAGCAAATGCGAGCATTTTCCGACATTATCTGGGTCCCTCTCTCCTGCCGCACTAACTTGTCTCCGTATACTGACGTTATCTAGGGGGGTCTTTGTGTTTGTGTTGAAGGGTGATGTGCCTTTCCTCAAACTGGGACACTCAGAACTTCCTCATAGGTTTATGCACCGTTATCGTCTTGGCACTAGGAAACGGGGGTAAACAACACGATTACTTAAGACTACGTGACTACGGTAATAAAACGTCGGAGGGATTATCATGTGATTCTAATTAGCTTAATGCTAAACAGATCTCATATCAATCTTGTAAAGTGTGATTTATTAATTCGCCGAAAATAAAGTCAAGTGTCTGCACTCCAATGAATGGTTTCTGAAAACCAGGAAGCTGACGACGCAAGTGCAACACCCTATATGGAGAGAATGACACGCCTGGCTATTCAAAAAGAAATGGAGGGAAAGATCGGATCACACGACGAATAGCAGAAAATGCACCAGAATTCGCAGTTTCAGCCTAAACCGAACAGCAGATGTACCTTAAATACGTGCGAAACTCCGGTTGCACATTATCAGTCACGCTGCTTCCTGTTCGCCTCGATTCCACCTGCAGACGGCGCGTGAAGATGACGTCATCCCAAAAGACTTACAGCAAGCACTTCAAACCTTTCATAAATGCGTTACATGCCCCCCGCCCCAACACATACATATTATCTTCATCGAGATTACTAATTGTCATAGCGTTATTTCACGAGAAAGGTGCATTTTATTTCTCCGGGCAAATACTTAGCGTCAACGCGTCGCATACTAACACGCAAAATGACATTTATAGAGGAGTGACGGAGGAATAAACATGACACTACACAATTAATATTACGTCAAGATCGTCGTGGGAGGTAAATGCCGAAATTAAATAAAAGGCACACCTATCAAGCTGTTTACATCTACGCTGCATTTATGTATTGGAAGCCATTAAATGTCGTGTGATGTAAGCAGAGTAGATTCGGCTGATTCATTGATCTCATACACACACGTTTGACCAAATCTCTTAGCCAGGAAGCAGTCCAGGTAAAACCCGGGTTACGTCGAGCTGATAAAGTACTACAATGGCTTGCTGTGTTCCGAAAAGGACGGCCACAGCCTCAAGCTTCTCCAATTTAATTACTAGCTGTCATCTGATTGACTGCAATTACCTTGTCATCGCTCCAGAAAAGTGCGTATAGCAAGGAAATAAATAATTTTGAAACGTGCTTACAAAGTAGCGCTATAATTAGTCATCAACCCAAATAACATGGCTGTCACCTGTTCAGGCTTAAAGGGTACAGAGTTGAACTTAGAAGTAAGACGCAAGTTAGTGAAGACAGAGTTTAAAGAGAAAGGACTTTGGTTCGCCTTATTCTGAAACAGAATTGTACCCTGTTATTTTTATAGGATATAACAGAGCTACTAGACAGTCTTTAGAAAAACATTAGACAAAAACATAGAGTACAAAGAGCAATCATTCATCATCTTACCGTCAAAATAAGCGGAAGAATTGAGAGGAACACAGCGTGGGAATCCTGAATGATTTTAATGAACGGAGACTACCATCCCACACGTGCAATAAGGGGTTTTATTGAAATAATTACAAACGTCTAAGTGCACTTGAAGTGTAACGCAATTTGTTACAGATGATTAAACAGTTGAGAAGTTAACATTCCTGAATTTCTGGGGGAAATAGTTAAACAACAAACCTTCCTATCAAACTTTGGTAAACCGGCATACAAAATAAAATCCGCAGCTATGATTCTTCGAAACGTACAATCGGTTATTTGCAAAAACGATTAACACAATCAAAAAAAACGCAAATGGAAGCCCATGTATGTGGCTCTAAGTAATAATACTTCCCCTGAAAACGGAGTGAAACCTTAACGCTTCATCTGTTAATTATTAGTTGGGAGGGTTCAGACTACTGCATTGGCTTGGTGTAGAAACCCGAATTACCCACTATTGGGGTGGAGAACATTTGATCCAAGAAGAAAGCAAGCCGGTGCGGTAGTAAGGTTCTGCAGCCTTGCCGGTGACTCGCCGTCCCTGGTGACGTCATGCCGGCAGCCTCCTCTGCCTCCTGTGGGAAATGACCAATCGCGAGCGGGATCATCCTGCTGCCCTTTGCTCCCGACGCCATATCGACAGAGGGCGCAGACTGACGCATCAAAACACACAATCATGCTGGAGTCATCCAGTTCCAGCCCCTGAAATCATTTAATTGTTCTCATTTGCTGGGGGGTGCATGTCCTAATTACAGCGGGGGCTTCTAACGCTAAACGTTTCGCCGTACTGCTTAGCTGGAGAGGGGCCGGAAGGCGAATTTTTTTGTTTACAGGGTGGTTAGGGAAATTATTAATATTCATGAGAGAAGCGCTACATGATTGGTCAACTTATTAATATTTATGAGAAGGGCTACTTGATTGGCCAGTGAACGTGCTCCCATCAACATTGCTGCCTATTTTTTTCAGTCTAAGGCATTCACTGGCCAATCAGGAAGAGCTTCCCGTATGAATATTAATAGGTTTTCCCAAACGACCCTGTAAAACGCAAATTCGCGGCCAGCGGCCTGTTAGCTGTCACCACGTGTGCGAGCGGACCGTGCCTTCTGACAGCACTGTTAGGATCAGAATCGCCGCGGGCGACGTGCAAACCGGGGCCCCGCTGGGTTTTTCCCTCGGGCTCCTGACGCATGTTCTGCATGTCACTCGACGCGAAAGGTGGTCAGATCCCGAGATTAAAGCGCCACAGGGGGGCGCTGTCCGGTTACAGCCATCACCCTGTCCTCTGTAATCCTATCATCCTTTGCTGGTCATGTTAGAGCAGGAGCCCAAAGACCTGTGTGTCACTGGCTTATTTGGACATATTCTGGATCTTCAGGTGAACACCTAGAGATGTCTTCCTCTCTGATTTAAACCGTGGCGTTTATGACGGTGCATCTCAAAATGTTACGTGATCAAACATACTAAGCCTCAGAATAGGGGCTGTATCTCTCAACACGAAGACGCACTACTGTGCAAAGCCGAAGGCCATGCAGATGAGAGACCGTACGTTACATGCAAACCGCCCAAAGACCTGGCCCTGAGGACTCCTGTGTTCATCCAGAGCAGGAGTTCATCCCATCTGAGCTCTGCTGACTTACCTGTCGACTGAATCATGTAATTCATATGGTCAAACCAATCTTTTATGACTCATTTTTACATATGCTTCTGAAATGTATCTGCAGCAGGAAAACAAATTAGTAAACCATTACCAGTTTTTGTGAAAATACAGTCTGTTCACTTCACTATAATTTCACTTAACTGCCCAAGAGCTGGGATTAAATAAAATCTTAGAAACTACGACTCATTTTAAGCTTGTCCCTTTCAGATGCGTTTTCAGCCGGTTTGGAATAGATTTCTCAACTCATGCATTTGGTGCGATGTAATTTGAATTCTGCACATTAATCAATAAGCAATTTGTGGTTCAGTGGGCTAAGACTCTGTGCTTGTGATCAGAAGGTTGCTGGATTGAGCCCAGCCTTGGGATGTGTGTGGCTCCTTGAGCAAGGCCCTTAAACCCACCCCCATCTCCCTGGGTACCACAACAGGTGAGTGCCCTTCATGGCCTGCTTGCTGTCACCTACAGCGAGCAAGTTGGGGGCAGTGTAAAGGCAATTTCCACATGATAATCAATTATTATTAAATCATAAATAGCTCAACTGGTTAGAAATCAGTCCTGCTGTACCAAAGGGCCTGGGTTCAAGCCTGTGTTAATTCTGTTGCTTGTGGGGGTGGTGTGCACCTCAGCAGGTTGGGGTTTTGTGTCTGTGACCGGAAGGTCATTGGTTCAAATCCCGGGTTCAGATGAGGGACGTCACTGCTGGGCCCTTGAGAAAGGCCTTTGACAGCTCACAGACTGATCCCGCTTTCTGACACACAACTTTAGATAAACACAACTAATAACAGGCAAAACAGTGTTTGAATGCCGTGTTTAAAATGCTGACACACAGGACAGCCTAAAACATTCAATTCTCACAGCAATGGATTTTGAGCAGTCAGACTACAGACAATCGCTGGACAAATTAAAGTGTGTGTTTCAATGCAGTGTGTGTCAGATTGGAGATCCTGGCAGACAGTCACCGGCCAGTATAGACCACTAACCTGTGAATGCGTAGTGGGGGGCAGGGCGGACAAACATACACACACAGCTCATTTTACTGCTCGAAATTCTGTTTTTCTTTATGTAAGTGTCCTTACAAACAAGTCACATGCAATGGTAACAACAGAAGTACACCTACCAATGAACTGGTACAGTAAAACGGCGTGAGTGACTCCCTTATTCCCTGCCTCCCCAAAAAAAATCATGGGGGAGAAAGCTTAACAAGAAAAGAACTTTCAAAAATCCTGCAAACAAATAATTTGGGAAAAGAAACATTTAATGGCAGATGACCCCCTCCCCCACAGTTCCCATCCTCATCCACCCGATGACACAGTGGTGGGTGCAGTAATGATGGAAGGCCAGTACACGGGGGTGGGGGGGCGCGGTACATAATTCCATCCAAGCCTCAGGCCTGTAGTGAGGGCTGAAGCACAACCAGAACCCACCCGCTCCCCACTGACATCACCAGTCACCCCGTCTAGTTCTTGATCAGTCCGCCATCGCCTTCGCTGACAAACCTCTTGCGCCCCCTGGTGGACAGAAAGGAGAGGACCGTTCGTCAAATGATCGCAGCAGAAACGTGCTGGAGAAACAAATTGCTCACACGCCTTTAACAAGGTCACATAGTGAAACATACCATAATGTCATAATGATGAGAATTAATTAGACGGCCAATCACTGGTGTGCCAATTACTGTGGCTGTGAAAACAGCCTGTGATTTAAATAAAAAGTATTTCTATGTAATATAAATTCATCATTCACAGAAAGTCTTGGGATGCCTGCTTAATTCTGTATCAATATTGTAAATTTATTGGTTTCATAACAAACGTCCAATGACAAGCAATGTTTAACATACCTGTGGCCTGTACTACGAAGCGGGGGTAACTTGTCGGATTTAAGGTACCACAGTTTAAATGGACTTCATATTAGTTCACTTACATTTTGCCCAGACTACCTTAAATCCGACAAGTTACCCCAATAAGCCAGTAACCCTGCTTCGTAGTACAGGCCACAGATGATCAAGGTGGTGTTTTCTCCTAAAACAAAGACAACGATGACATGGTGCTGTACCTCTCCATCCTTTGACTCCAGACGCATTTCGCTTCTGCAGGTAGCCCGAATGTCTCCTGCTTCTGCCATTATCTGGACACCTTTTGGAGCCTCCATGTACAGAGATCTGGTTGGAGACTCCAGTCTGAAATGAAGACAGTGTGGGTCTATAGCCAGTCTCAGTCTGTTGAAAACCACTCCTATTTCGACACAAATGATGAAGTTTCATTACAGTGATGTATCCAGAGTTAATGTGACAGTACCCACATGACCTATGCATTTTTAGTCAAACAGGGGTGGATATTAATATTAAGCATATTAGGATGGTACAGGACTCAGCTACACAGGAGAAGATACTAATGACCGAAATTAAACTGGTTTAAGAGTGGATGAAATTAAAGACTTTCACACACGAAAATGGACAGGTGTGCGAACAGCATAGGGAATATCACTTATTGTCAGGTACAGTGGTACCTTGGAACATGAACTTAATTGGTTCCAGAAGGCTGGTCGAGTTGTGATTTGGTCGAGGTCCAAGTCGAATTTCGCCATAAGAAATAATGTAAATGAATTTAATCCGTTCCAGACACCCAAATGGTTGCCTATTAAAACCCATCTACCTACCTAACTAATGATAAAAAGCATTAACAATCAAAATAAAACTAATACACACATGAAAAATCACACATACAACAGCGAAATAAATGACAATCCCGTATCCGAAGTGAGAGCAGACACACGCGCACCACCTTCAATTCTCCCTATAATTTCCTTTTTAAGTTCTACAGTTACTCTCACTACTTTATTCTCTTTGGTTTGCTGCTATCACTGCTCACGTTCTTAGGGTCCACGATTACTGTATCACTAAATGTACTGTAGATTAAGCACAAAAAAATTCACGCCGAACACAGGAGCTCGGTCGAGAGGTACTGCAAGACTGCCTGCGATTCATAGGCGTCAGCATCCCAGTAGGTCCGCTTGACTTTGTGTCAGCCAATCAGAGACGCGTTTTAAGAGGTCTGTTTTGTCTCCTTGTGTCTTTTGTCGGGTTGCGGTTAGATTTTTCTCGACTGACCCGTTCAAGGTCTTTCACTATTATTAGCTGACAACCATGTTTTCTGCAAGTATATTTTCCAATTTAAAACCTCATTTTTTGTAGTATTTAATAAACCAACTTTTAAAAAGACTGATTTTTTGTCTCTTAAGCCCCAATAATAGGAGAAAAACTCTTACATGACCTCATATTCCTTTGAAAAGACGTTACGCTCATGTTTGCATCTTGATATCAGCTAGCATGGATTCTTAATTTTTATATCAATAATCTCAGGCTAATCAATTGTGATTTGAGGATTTATAATGATCAGGCTTAATTAATTTTGATTATTATCCATAATGATCTGAAATTCACTTTGCATACAACAATTATTCACTATAATTAGGCCACAGGTTTTTCATTCTAAGTAAACCATAGGTTAGCGAGTGGTTCCTGGGCTCAGATCCCAGAAACGTGCGTGTGAAGGCTCTGTTGGTGCACATCACAATCCTGTCCTATATAAAAGCATCCCGGTGTGTGGATCCTCAGTTTTGAGTCTGGTTTGGCATATAGACTGAAGAAAAAGTCTGTGAGAGTAAGCTCTGAGAAGCATGGTTCGGCCATACACCGAAACACTTCGTACATTCAGTGAATAGTTCATCTGTTACAGCACCATATATGTTAACGTGATTGGTTGAGAATATATCACACGGTGATATACCAAGTGTATAGAGGTCCAGGTATTCTTGACGTTTGGAGGAATAGTGGATTTTCTCTGCGCTACATTTATTAGTATTTTCCTCTTCATCTTTACATCCCTCAGTAAACTTATCGTACAACATTAGCTATGAGTAAGTGAATCCTTCCACACGAGAAGGCCAAATGAAATACGTTGTTTCAGCTGCCTCATAAAATCCTTTGGTAAGGCCATTGGGGGGCTGATCTCTGACAGCTTTTATTGCTCATTATTTACCCATAAATTAGCCCCGCCAGCCATGTCTAGTCAGCTCCCTAAAATCATTTTCTCCTTCCCAGCATCCAAGTTTGTTTTGGACGATGGGAAGGAGCTTTAATTGGATTGTGATGAGCACTGGGGCATTGATCTAAGCAGTAGCTCATGAGAGAATGGCGCCAAGAAAACAGGGATAATACTTATAAGTTCACTGTAAACAAAAAGCTAAACATTTATGCTTTAAACTCTCAGCTGTATGCAAACGGCATGTAATGCAAAATTCAGAAATTGGAAATAAAAGTTCCCTACTTCCCTGATTTATATCGTTTTGCATTATTTTGAAGTAGTTTGTTTCAACTTTCTCTAATAGGGATTCGTTAATTACTGGTGTTGGAACAGTTCTGGTGTGATACCTCTTCAAAATTATTACCTCACAGAAAGTTGTGCTACAAGTCCTTAAAATGTCATTATTATATAATTCAAAGCACTAAATTTGGCCACAAAAGCAGTGCATGGGCTTAAACCTTTGGGGTAGGAAAACGTGAGTCCATTAAGAGGCAATAATCCAAAAAACACACACTCTACACAAACTCCCCTATGACCACTGCTTAGTGTGACAGGCATTGATTTAGTTATATTCTCCTTTATCGCATTCATTACATAGTGAAACTTACTAGAAATACTTTATGATGAAATCAGAATGAGGTAATAACTTGCCAAAACATCAATACTTGATGAATGAGTGCTATTCCGTGAACATGCTAACATGCTTATCGTTCGATTTACCTGAGCTCCTTAAAGGGCTCGGACCTGACGTGAGGGGTTTCTACAGAGTTGCTGAACACTGCGCCCTCAGCACCTGAAAGAAAAAGACAAAATGTAAAGATTCACCCTCACAGTCACTGTGGATTCAGTGCATGCAACCTCTGCTGTGACAGTCACCAAGTGGTGAGTTAATGTTCAGTTGTCAAGGAATCCCATCCCCAGCTTTTGAATGCTTTTTTAAGAATGACAGCAAGGCAGCAGGATGTACTGCTGCGGCTGTTCCTCGTTTTTATTTAATCATCATTTTTATCTTGTTGAAGCTTCTGAAACATTCAAATCTACTGTAATGGGCTCAATGTTCAAAGAGAGAAAGAAAATCACTAAAAATCTATCTACCCCAGAACATTCTTGCAAATCTGATTGACTTAAAGCTCATTTTGATATAAATTGTATCAATTTAATGGTAAAAATGAATCTGACATATTTAGCAGGAGGGTATGATTACTCTGTTCTTTCAAACTGCCAGACAGTGGACTGGTGGACAGATTGTGAACAATTTGCTGTGCTCTGTGGCCACAGACTGGGATTTGACAGCACAGTGGGGAATCTGCGTAACCATTCCACTTAGACCAGTCTTCCCCAATCCGGTCCTTGGGGACCCAGAGATGTTTTTTTTCCTCTCTCCCAGCTCCCTGCCGGACTGTCTGTGGGTCCCCAAGGACCGGATGGGGAAACAATGACTTATGCTGCATTCCATTTGAACTCGTTACTGACATTCCGTAACTGATTTGTAACAGTCGTTCCAAGCTCCTACTCGGAAATTTCAGCTGGAACACCCCCTGAAGTAGGAATTCATCCGTGAAAAGTCAGATGATTCTACACAAGCCCGACCTCAAAATCCAAGATGGCTGAACCCTTTATTAACAGCTGTAGTTTTATGCTGTTCATTAGCACTTATGTCTTATTTGTGGCTGCTATTTATTGACATATACAATAATGCTACAGTGTTTTATGTGCAAAATACCACATAATGTCTTGTTATCAACTGGTATTGCTAACAATGCCTAAAAATGAACCGGACTAGAACTGGGGCCTGTTTCAGAAAGCTGGATTTCTTGCTTAGCCGGGTAACTTTTCAGATTTAAAGTGGTCTGGACTAAATGTAAGTGAACGAAAATAAAGGCCATTTAAACTAGGGTACTTTAAATCCAACAAGTTATCTGGCTATGCTAGAAATCCCACTGTTTAAATGAGGTCCCTAGTATGGCTAAATGGCTTTCTGACTTGTACTGGAATGCAGTTAACTCAGGTGTGACAGCATTGTCAGCTCCGACCTCCAAGCTAAATGGAACACAGCAATAGACCAACTGTCAGACATGCAGGTACAGAAAAAAATCAACTCTTTTTTTGTAAAAATAATTTAAATGCAGTACTATATGACTTAAATGTCTATGTATATTAGTAAGCTTATTCTGTTTGTAATATATTGGTCTTTTTATTTCATGCAGCACAGCCATCTCACCCAGACACAGCCGAAACATGCGGCTAAAACCCCAGGGATTCAGTATGAATTTCCCTGTTTTATATATCATTCACTACTGAGTTGAATTGAATTAAATATATCAGCAGAATTGCACATAAGCATCGCCTTGTTTTGTCTCAGCCTCTTTTTGTAATGTACTGCATGTATGTGAGCACTGATGACTGGAGAGAAACTCCCTGTATGTGTGAACACACTTTGCCGAATGATTCTGATTCTGGTTCTGGTACTGCTGTGTTCTGTTGTTTCACCAATTTCACCAAATTGCTGTTTTCTCCCCCGTAAAAACGAAAACAGTATTTTGCTTCACTTTTCCTCCATTGGTAATTTTAGTAGGACTTCCTTCCAAAGCCTCATCCTGCCTTTCAGTGGGTACGGTAAGATGAAACAAATAGGCCATCGTTTCCCATGTTGTGGTTGTCAGGCCGTCGGACTCAGAATTAACAAAAACACTTAACTTTTGCATCTGCTAAGCTGAATCACTGGACTTCTGAGTTTGTATCTGGAACATGGTGAACTCACAGAAAACAAATGGTGCCTGCATATTTCCAGCCAGCAGAATGACATTTTAGTCTTTATTTTCCTGCCACAGGCATACAGAAGAAAAATACTTGGATAATATGCAACCTGTTTGTATTTGTATTGTTTGTATTTATCAATAGACGTAAATCAAAAACACACACAATACATTTTAGCCCAAATTCCTGCTAGAGATTACTAATCAGTGGAGAAACAGGAAACAGAAACCTAGAAACAGAATGAGTCTAGCATGAAGCACTTAAACAGGTTCCATTTGCTGCAAGGACACCGTGCAGGTACACACGCGATCTTCACCTATGATACAGTGAACTGACCATCACCTTGATCATAAAACCCAGTTTCCCCAGTGAACCCTTTCATGTCAGAAAAAATTCATATAGGGAATGTAAATGCCATCATTGATTTAATATGAGTCTTAGTACTATGCACTTTTTGATGTACAGTAAAAACAAACGTCATCTGCATCTCTTTGTTGCTTAGTTATTAAATATTATTACACTTCACAAACCCATGATACATAGTAAACAATCAATAGTTAATCAATAGTCACATCTAGCCTGAGCTGAGAGATGCGACTTCAGCATTCTGGTCCTATGTGAGGCAGGCACAACAAACCTGACATTATATATTTTCTCCTACGCCACCTGGGACCTGAAAAAATCCAAGTATGAAAGCCTCACACCAGATGCATGAAGATTAGAACAAATCTGTGAGGACTCAGAGCTGCACTTCATCAATGGCTGATCTCCAGTCAAACTTCTTCACAATAAGATTATGGCAACCAGACAAGTTAGAATTGACTTTCCGGGCTGTGACACCAGAAGTAGATGAAGATAAAGAGTTATGCCTCATGGTATTCTTCACCATACCTGATGATGCACTTTTTTGTCCAAAGAAGACAGGACAGCTGTGATAACATTTAAACCCGCATCAATACAGGGTCAAAGTGGCACAATGACACAGAGAAATAGGCACATTGTCACTGGGAGTCAGTCACATTTCAGTCACAGTGAATGTGTATCATAACAATAATGAAGACATCCAAGTCTTATATCACAATGATCATGAGGTGACAGCTCACATCTCACGTTAAGGTGTGGAGCTCGTAGATTATACATGGTTTTACTGCAGCCGCTTTCCTCCTGCTGTCCAGAGAGATGCTGTTACTGATCTAGCTTTACCAAACTGCACAGACTGCATGAGTGTGTATTCTGTGATGGATTCGCATCCTGTCCAGGGTGCCCTGTGCTACATGAACTAAGCTCCAGGCCCACCCTGGCCCTCTACTGTGTACATTATGATATTATTAATGACATAACGGTTTTTGAAAATAACAGAAGGTCTTGCAAGCTTCGATTTGATCCCTTAAGATGAATGCATCTTCTCTAACCAGCAGAAAATTATTGTCAGATGCATCATTGAGTCAGATGAGAAGAGCACTGGCCAGTGAAGAGCTGCATCAACGTGATGAAGTTGGTCTTGAGTTTGAAGTGCATAACACATAATATGGCATCAATGAGGTATTTCAGCAGTGGATAATACAGCCAAAAACCTTCATTCAAGCATCTGGGCGCTAAAAGGGTAGATAAAACATTGAAACAAATTGTTAAGGGGATCAGCTCCACTGCTTGGGGCTCAGACCGCGGCGTGACTTTGTGTGTGGAGTTAGTGCGTTCTCCTCTGTCATCCTGGTTTCCGTTCATCGTCCACAGACATGCAGTGCAAACTTTTGATTTTCATATAAAATTTTTTCGCTTTTAAATCTATTTTTTAAATCAGGTTTTAATCATATTAATGATTTCCATTCCCATATCTTTTGACTTTTTTGACATTTTTTTACTGAATTTTCTTTGTATTTTGAATGACCGTAGTGTACGAAAGGCGCTATATATATAAACATGCCCCACCTTGCCTAACTGGCACCTCTAACTTGTCTTTGTAACATGAACTGATATAAATATTGTGGAAAAATCCCGGTATAATTCACGAGTAATGAAATTTGTCATTGGATAGACTGACACTGAGTCATCAAAACAATTCTACATATGCCAGAATAAGACCTGATAGCCTGGATCATTAGAACGGTACATTGTGAAGCAGATTATCTACAGTGGCAGCCTATATGATCAGAGTGCTCCATGGCGTCCTTATGTTACCTTCGATCTTGGCCTACACTACATACCAGGGACTCGCAGCTTCTCAGCTCCAACAACGACTTCGTGGGCGTCTGCAGAGAACAGCAGCTTCCCAGTGTTCGATTTCACCTCAAGCAACTTGCAACAGGCGTGGATTCCACTGGATCCTGTAAAGGGTGTAGTTTCACACAAAAAATATGAGCCCAAAGTATGGGAACAAAGTAAATCCTTATATATCCTCCTGAGACCCAAGGAAAAAAAGTGTCTTTCAATTTCAGGTTATTTGTGAGGAGGAAATAAAACATCTTA
>JAODKC010000085.1:109021-119318 GCA_026777985.1 Mormyrops attenuatus
GCGCGGCGCCCGCCGCCCCCGCGGGCCCGCGCGGGCCCCTCCCGCGCGCCGGCCCCCCCCCCCCGCCCCCCGCCGGGGGGGCGGGCGCGGCGGCCCCGGCGGGCGCCCCAGGAGGAGAGATGACAGCAAAATGGGGGAACTTAAGCAACCACAATACACTCGGCAGCCGTACGTCATCCTGCTAGGCCTTGAGTTGCCTTTGAAAAGTGTGAAAAAGAGGTCAGTATGATTCAATCAGTCTCCCATACGGGCCAGTCAGCAGTGGCATGCGGATCCATCATTCTTCATGTTAATCTATTAAAGTGAGGCATAACCGCAACCTGCCACGAGATGGCAGTGTTGTGCAGGATTTCTGCCATTTCAACAAGAACCCTCCCTTGCACCTCTTATGCATGTTCATTGTTAAGTATAATACCAGAGGTCACAGCCTTTAAGTCAGCTGAGGATCATTTTACGAGTTAGAAACATACTTCCCTTCTTATTAATAAGTAAAGTATGCAAATCACAGGAATTCTATTCACTGTATATGGCAGGGAGGTCATTGTATTGTGGCGCTGAGGATTGTGGGAAGTGCTCCGAACCTCGTAAACGAGCTCGTGGTGGAAGTGGGGCACTTCCAGGTCTCTCAGGCAGCGCTCCGCCTCGGACACCTCCCCTGAGACCAGGTACTCCTTCAGCAGCAGGTTCATCTGGAACGCGACAGGGGGCGCTGTGTTACGATTGTACGCACACGAGTGCAAATGCAGCGACATGACAGAGAAAACATTCTCTTTAACACCCCACCCAAAGGTGTGCGACACCGTCAGCAGTCTAGGGCTGGTCTCAGTGGCTTACTGGTTCCCAATGGGTTAAAAAAAAAGTAGTGATTCATGATAATCCCACCCTTTGGGTTTTGAAGAACCGGAACAAGTGACAAAAACAATGTTGAAGTCTATAGCATTCTACCAATCCAGTGCAATCACGAAGATGCTTTAAAATGGCCCAAGGGCTAGCAAAGTTCACAGACAGCATTAATCGATTTAAAGCAAAACTCTTCTGTGCTGAACCAGAGCGATCTATGTCCAGGGAATGTAAGCAATGCCAGATCAGGCTGGGAGTATGTCAGGAAAATTATATCTCCACAGGGCCCTCTCTCTCACACCGGGGAGGTGAATAATGGTGCAAATCCTCTCTCTTATGGGCTTACGTTCTGCACCGTGCTGCTTCCAACTGACCCCATGTGGTACACTCAGAGAGAGAGAGCACGCGCAAATTCTGCTGACACAGGAGGTTGGCTCGGAGATAACGATGGCACGTCTCCCAGAATTCCTTGCTGACGCCTGAACCTCACAGGAATACTGAAGCCTCCCCAGGAAGGGTCAGGGTACAAAACCAGTAAGCTTTCCAAGCATTTCCACACACCCAGGCAGAAAAATCACAACCTGAGCCACTTATACACAACAGCAGGTAGTGTGGCATCAAAATGGACCTGCTGCTGACAGACACTTAATCTGCCAAAAACACAGTGGAGTATATGGCAGATATTTAAAACTGAAAGCTAAAATTGCCTTTTACTAATGTATTTATAAACATCGATAAATGTATACATGCAGGCATAGGTTAAAATCAGAAATTCCAATTTCTAAGTAAATCCCTGCATAATCACTACAGAGGCGTCATCCACACCTACTCTTAACCTCACATCAAACCCACACTCACAATTAATATATTCATACCCCACCCACTACTGTATCCTGGCAACACCCACTCAGGCAACAGGATTCACACACTCACACAGGCCGCCCACTCATGCACCCAGGCTCCGCCCACCCTCACCTCCTTAATAAGATGTTTCACGGGCCTCTGACCGCCGCCCACTCCCCACACGTTGTCCAGTCGCACAATCTCCCGCTTCATGGACAGCAGCACGGCTGCCCGGTCTAGGGCTGCCCTGGAAGGGGGGGGGGGAGTAGGAGTGTCCCAAAGTCACCAGGTCCCATGAAAGCAGGGCATTGTGGGGTCAGGAGGGTTATTGGACTTTAAATCTGAGCAGACAGCTGGAATCACTGCAAAGTCCCTGATAGGAGCTTTGAAACAGACTGAGCTGCAAAAAACGTTTTCCCTTCGTGAATGAATTTCAAACACGCTCTTGCTGCGGGGGGGGACTTGTCTGAATGCTGCCCTCACCTGGCGTGATCACAGGCCACCATGCCCTTGTAGCGGTCCAGGAAGCCCAGGGGGAGGGCGTGATCAGCGATGGCCCGGGCGATGAACTGACCCAGCATCTGTGGACACAGCAAGAATATGAGCCTCCAAGTTTGGTGAGCCTTCACACCAAATGGCCATACAAATGACACAAGGTCATGGGTTTGAATCCCAGGGAGCACGCATAAATTGTAACCCACCCCCCTACACTCTAGATAAAAAGTGTTGGATAGACAAATTAATATAAACTGGTATCTTGACATGTTACAGTAGCCACTCATTATTAGGCGCTTTCACACCAGAGTTCCAGAACCTGCACCTGGTTACAAGTCCCTGGGCTTCTCGAGCTGGTGTAGCTCCGGACCACTTTCATGTGTCGCTTTCACACTGCATAACAGGAAGTAGAACCTTTGTGTTAATTAAGCATGGGAGACGCAAAAAATTTAGAGGTAAAAAATTCATAATTTCATACGAAACTACACCAACTGCCCAAAACAATGGAGGAGGAATAAGTCATTTTGTTAGTTATTTGTTAGTTATTGGGGGGGATCGATCGCATTCAAAATGGGACTCAGCATTTTGTTTATATTTTACTTATATGACCCATGACATGTTCATGATTCTTATTAAATATGGCCAGCAGATCAATCTTTTGTTTTCTGCAGGATAAAAAACAATGGAATGTTATCCCACTAATAAGCACCGGCACCGGCAATATTACACAAAAGCATATTGCTTTTGATCAACTGAATTTTCCAATGCAGAAATATGGCGACACAAGCACAAAATGTATTAATTGATGCAGTAAATGTAATTGGGGTACAAAAACAGTTCCATCTGCTCAATTTTTGCTCTGCTACATCTTTTTCTGCACTTCTGCATGACTTCCATGTTAGAATTGGTGCTTGTGGTCAACCAACCAGCAAGTTTATCACTGTAAGTGCTTTAAAAGTAGTCCGTGTTTGAACGAGAAGTACCTAGTCTTGAGCAGGTGCTTAAAAAGGGTTTGAGAACTGCCTCTGAGGAACTACAATTGGGCCAAGTTCCTTCCATGTGGTTCTGGTTCCAGAAAAAAGTTCCTGTGGTGTGAAAGCGCCTATAGAAATTTACTTTATAGTGATGACACAATGACGCTTCATAAACCATTTGCTGTATTTTTTGACCCCATTAGATGGTGTTTTCTGTAAAAAAAACAGCACAAAGCATGCCGCAAAGCAAGCCAAGAGCACCATCTAGTGGGGACAAAAAAAATGCAGCTAATGGTTCATGAAGCGTCATTTTGTCCATCACTAATCCACCCCCTGCCCACGCTCACTACCTGCGGGGCCTCCGGTGTGTCCAGGATGAGGTCAGCCAGCTCTGTCAGCACCTTGTCAAACGCTCGTGCCATGTCCTGCTCAGACATGCCCTTGCCCATCAGGTCAGACAGCAGCCGGGATGTCAGCTCGCGGTGGCTGGCCTTGCCCTCTAGGGACAGCGACACGGCCAGCGATGACACCTTGAACTTGTTCTTGCCCAGGTTCAGCTCTTTCAGCAACATCTGGGTGTGGGTCACACACATGGTCACTAGTGAGAGGGCATGGCTATGTCTCACAGACAGTGAGCACACGAGAACCAGTCGAACTATAGCTAGGAACCTTATTCCTATTAATTTGCAGTCCCCACTAATTTCCACGTGTTCAGGAATTCGGACTAATACCAAGATGTCCTCTTGTTAGACCTGTCTGACGTCGGTATGATTACCTCTCCTGTTATACTCCCTGCCTCAGACCTGGGTCTCACCTGGACCTCCTTGGTGTCCCCATGCTCAAAGTACTCCTTCACAACGGGGCTGACCGTTTTCTCCAGCTCCTGTTCGTCCAGCTCTGGCATGACCGTGGCATAGACCGTGTTCCCCTTCAAAAGAGCGACACAAACACCGGAGCTCAAAAACCAATTTGTCTTCCGCGTCAACGAGGACTATATAACCCAGTGGTCAGAATTTCAACTGCGACGCTCGGACCATTGTAAGCTCGCTGCCGACAAGCATCCGCGGGAAGATTCGGTCTGCCAGTCTAATGGAAAGGTCCTGTGGTAATGATTAGCATTTAGCATTTTAGCATGGAGCAACAAAGCCATACAGTGTCTGGGCTTGAAGTAAAGCAGGCCAAGAAGCTGACAAGGACAAACAGATTCATGATAAAATAGCGAACCCTCGTTCAAAAACACCCGGAGGAAACGGAGGTGGGAGGGGAATTTAAGAGCCCTATTGTTTGGACCCCCCCATTACAATTAAATTAAGTTTATAGGAGAATGGGACTGTTTTTAACATTTAAAATCAAAGCAGTGACTCATTTTTCACCTTCCTGTTGGATTTTCCATTTATTAAGAAAAACGACTTGACCATGTCACATGGCCTTGGAAAACACCCCGCCCCCCATGAACGCTCGCTGATTATGGCCAGGGCCCTTTTCCAAAAGCAATCACAGCGCCTAAATCACACCCCCTCCCCCCATCCCTGGTGAAGGGGTGAGGTCTCCGGGTTTGTCCACGGCCTCATATACCGTCAGATAACCGCAGCGACAAACTTTATCATTGTCGACTGGACAGTCACCATGGCAACAAAGACCCAACAGCGTTAGTATGTTCTGAGCCAGGTTTGCCGATTAAAATTTGTGAGAAAAGTTTAAGAAATAGGACATCTGCACGTTACTACAAAAATGCAAAACCTGTGCTTGATCATTAAAAAAATGGAGATGACATTAATTGCTTTATGTACCTTCTGAAATAATTCAATGGTTGAACACCTGTTATGAAGTATACTTCAGCCATTTTTCAGTATAAAGCAGTGTTTCCCAATCTGGTTCTCAGGGACCCGCAGACAGTCCACGTTTTAGCTCCCTGCCAGACACTCCACGTTTTTACAGAGAGCTGGGAGGGAGCAAAAACATGGACTGTCTGCAGATCCTGAGGACCAGATTGCGAAACATCGGTATAAAGAAAAGCAGAAATCTCAGTGTCAGCCCTGTGTGGGGAGCACAACGGGAAGAGGAAGTGCTTTTGGCGGTTAAGGTACAGACCCCGGCCAACATTACGAAAGAAAACATTCAGACTGAATGACAAGGCAAGACCACAAAAGTCGAAAAGACAATAAGTCAAAAGCAAAACAGACCCACCTGCCAAAACAGACCTACTAAGTGACAGTCCTGCCCCAAACAGGAGTTTGAAATATAAAGAAACCACAACACAGAGCTGCCCGAGCCTTTCTCTGTCACCTGAGAGGATTCGTCGTAGTTGGGGTCCTTGGCATCCGGCTCCTCAATCTCGTAGACCATGCCCGCTGCTCCCCACACTCCCTTACCTCCGGCCCCGCCTGCGTTAAAACACCACAACCAATACTCCTTACACCAGTAGTGAAACCAGCAAACATGGCCGCCTCCTCTCAGCCACACTTTTAGTCATGATTATTAACAGCCTCTCTGCTGATTCCTGAAACCTGCCAGGAGTAGGGTTCGACACCCCTGAAAAGAAAAGTTAACGAAAAGCAAATAAACAGATATTGCACACTCAGAGGTTCCATCACAAAAGTTCCTGTGCTGTGAGACAAACAAGCAGCAATCAAATGCCTTAACTGCTACACCACCTGCTGGCGGGATGAGGAGGTGTGTTTCATTTGTACGAGGTAGGCACTATCTGATTAGATAAGGAAGCGGTGTGTACATACCTTTTTTGGGAAGACCGCGGCCCTTGCCCATTCTGGACTTGCGGTCGTTGGTGTGCAGCTTGCTCTTGGGACTGGTGAGGTCTGCCGCGGGGTCACCGGATGCCTCAGACACTGAGTCGCGGCCGGACTCGCGGGAGGACGTGCGGCGGAGGCGGCGCTTGGCTTTGGCTTTGAGCCGGGCCTCATGGAGGGCCTTCTCCTGCGGCGTCCACGCCCCATTGACCTCAGCGTCACTCAGCTCCTCCTCGTCGCCACAGGAGCAGTCCCCGTCCTCCTCCTCAAACACCCCTGCAGATCCACATACCGAAACGGAAGAGATGAGCGGGTAGGTGCATCACACAACCACACAAAGAAAAAAACACTCATGCAATCTCTGGAAGGTTCTGTGCCAAACAGACGGACATTCATCAGGTTAGGGGAAAGCCAAAACACAGATAGAGGTTGTACGTTTCAACAATGCACTTCTATTTTGGGGAAGAACAGCAAGATTTGTGGAATATTCCCGCAACCATGCTGTTGGTGCAAGGTGACGGCAATCTTATTCCCAGGCAGGGGGATCGTACACCCAGCCGCAGTGTCAAAGCTGAATCATAAAGAACATTGCAGATCACAACAGGAACAAGGATGGGTTTCAGTTCATCTTCATGTCCAGGGGAAGCCATGATGGTTGATATGAGATATAAACAGCTTCGTTGTTCCTCTGTGTTCATCGGTTTAACACCGAGTTGTGGTGACAGGGGGCAGGTACTGATCAGCCTCTACATGTATGTCTCAGGCAAACATCACCAGAAGTAAGAAAATAAACAGTGGTGGGGGGGGGGGACAAAAGGCCACCACCAGGTTATCTGAGTCCTGATGAACTTGGCCGCTCTACCTTGACTTGATGCAAACAGTGCCTGCAGATGCTGAACCCGTCCCCTGTTTATTAATGAAAAACTCCCCCTCAAGAATCAGCCTGATTCCTGTGACAGAGCCACCGCAGCGGACAGGTGGGTGGGGGAAGGGGGGTCATCACCACCTGTCCCCGCGATCTGCTAGTGGTCCTCCAGCGTACCGCCCGTAGGAGGGAGCCTTCGGACCCTAAAAATAGAAGGGTTGAGCCATCAAACCTGTCACAGGAATCAGAGCAGAGCCCACAGCAGGCTGGCGTTGGAGGTGTTCCTCGGCGTGGCGCTGGCGGATGCCCGCCCGCTCCTCTGCTGAAGTTTCGGCATATTTCCGCCATTCCCTCATCAGCCAGACTCTCAATAAAACGTTTGTTTTGGGGTTTTTTTTGCCATCCCACACAGTCGGGCCAGTCGTGGCGAACGGCAGACACATACCAAGACTCGACTGGCATTTGCCAACGCAAGCGGGGACAGGAAACCACTCAAGAACCGGTGAACCCAGGATCCAGAACCATTCTCACACTATTAGGTAATAACACTCAGCTCACCTCAGATTAAAGCCCACGGATCTTTGCCCAACCACACCCACCCAGAAAATAACACCGGTTAAGAAGTGGCTACTTTAGCTGGCCTGGCAGTTGTAAAAGGCGCTTGTCACCCCACTGAGGTAAGCGATCAGATGAAAGACAGGATGTGGGAGTTTTAAAAAAAAAAAAAAAAAGCACTTTAACTGGCAACATTCAGCTTAAATCGACAGGAACAGGAGCAAAACCAAAACAACTCCACAGTACGATGCTGCCAGACAAAAATAAATAACGGCGCTTGTGTGCGCCGTGCCGGGTAACAATTAGTGTCTTCATTAAAAACACGAAGCAGCACATTAAGAGGAGATAAAAACAGCTGTGAAAAAGTGAAAGTGACAATCAGGAGTGGGAGGAAGCAGCTGAAAAAGTGAATGTCCTGCAGATGTCGTTCGTAAACAAACAGAACAGTTTCACAGCTCATAAGCGTTCAAACAGATTTTGAAAGGAAGCTGGGCTGCAGACGGCCGCCACAGCGGTGTTACACGCGGCTCACTGAAACGGAAGGACAGGAATCCCCACGCCCTGCCCCGCGAGCCTCCCACTAACACCGAAGGCACGCCCCACCCCCTTCTCACCGAACTCCATGTGGGCCCGACCGCCCGGCCGGGACAATGTTCACTTCTGCTTGGAGGGTTCTGCGTGGGCGCCGGCTGGCAGCGGCGGGGTCCGAAGTAAGAAAAATAAATAGATCATAGAACGAAGTAAATCAGAATGCGTCTACTACCATGCTGGATATCGTGGCGATCCAGAAGAACACTCAGGAGCAGATATCGGACGGCAGCCAAGTGGGAGGGGCCTTTATAGAGCTGGAAGGAAAAAAGCTGACAGACCCTTTTTTGTGAGGTGGGGGCTCTACTGTACCCTGCAGGGTAATGTTAGCGGGTATCACGTGGCGGTTCTGATGCCACATACCGCTCACGTGACTAGAGGAACGCATCTTCCATCCTGGCACACATTACCGCCCCAAAAGGAAAAATTTTATGATCCAATGGATTTCCTTGTAGGGCTACAGGGTCAGGTCATGTGACTTATACGCCCTAGTCAGCTTGCTCAACCCAAACCAGTCTGACGCTCTTGGCAGGGTGTGCAACACAACCGACCTGTGAACCCAAACACAGGTGTGGGAAAACAGGACGTGTCTACGTGGCTGAGTAGCGCGGCGACTCCACGGGCGTTTTTTTTCTAAACACTCGCTGCACCTGACGCCTAAAGCAAGTGGATACGCATCAATAACAAGCTGCCACCAGCAGATCTTTCACAGAATCCCTTGCGCGGTTCGGAGCACTTTCTTATGGCAGCGACTGCATGCCAGGTGGAGATCTCTGCGTTTCCGTCGAGTCACGCGAACCACACGTGGGGGCGCACAGGAAGCCGCTCGCTGCCCGCAGTTAAGCACGTGGCAGTTGGCCTCTCCTCCAATCGCTGGGGCTCTCCTCTGTCACGTGATGCAGGCGCTAACACAAACAACTTGGTCGAGTCAGAGAATCATTTGGAGAAGAATGTGGAGCTGCCAAACTGGAAAAATATGTAAACAGAAGGTCTGCAAAGGTCATGCAATGAGGACTCCACCCTGACTCACATTTATTGTTTATTATTATATTCGTCTAGATGTTTGCGTTCATTTAGTTCCTCTGTAACTACTAAGCTACCTCCCAAATCAGGAGATTTTAAAAGCAGAAAAAGAAAACAGAGACTGATTTCACCATTGGGCCCCAGCGCAAGGCCTTTAACCCCCAATTGCTCTAGAGCAGGGGTAAGCAATCCTATCCAGAAAGGGTCATTATGTATGCGGGTTTTTGCTGCGACTCCCTAATTAGATTACTAATTAGAGGACTGATTGGCTGAAGAGTCCTCACACCTGGAGTTGAACCTCTGACCTAAATGGCCCTTTGCAGATAAGACTGCCCCCCCCTGATGTAGTGACTGACTCACCCTGCACTTTGAATTGTATGTCACTTTATAGAAAGATGATTGCTAAATAAATAAATGTCATTAATGTACAAAAGCCAGGGTATGTCCACACCGGAGCTTCGAGACCTTGACAGTGGCTCGCTTGGTGCTGTTAACACCTGGCACTGCAGTGAAGTAACCAAGAGGAGGAAGAAGGTCGCTACCAAGGCTGTTTTCATGCTTTTATTTTGGAGATGAGGAGGGGGGGAGGTCATTTCCTCTCAGTCAAAAAAAACTCAGAAGATTCAGTCTCATTTCATGAACTGGCTGGGTCTCCCTCAGACACAAACTACAAAGATAAGTTTGTGACACATAATCCACCTCAGCAGGCGCACCCGTGTGTGTAGCGAGACTTGTGCAGCATTTAAGCGGAGCACACTACACACAGGTTATATGCCTGCCCCTGGATTGGAGCTTGCTGTTGTACCCTTTGAACAGCCATGCAAGATCTAGCTGTATGCTTAAAAAGTGTTAGGGAAAAAATGACTTATACAAACAGCTTTGCATAAAAATGTAACCAGAAGCGATTAACCCTAATCCTAATTCTATTGTCATTCAAGATTTGCATGTATAGCACTTTTCTAATAGTCAAGGCCTTTATACAAAGTTGAAATCTACAATGCAATGTTTATGCAGGTAAGAGTATCTCCATCAAAACATGGGGTAAAAAAGTTAAATATCTGCTCTATTCTGGCACAAAAAGAGCTCAGTTAAACCTCCGGAGGAAACGTATCAGAGGATCAGGGAGGCTGTCCTCTCCGCAAGACCGGTGCATAACTGTCAGAAATCGCAAACCATGCGTTAAGTAAATATGTGCAAACGTGTCGCCACTCCAAAGCGCCCTATCTGGGCAGAGGTGTCAATTTCAGGTCCAGAAAGTAAAAATCCAGACCAGGATTTTGTTTCAACCAACCAGTTGAGGGTAAAGAGTCCCAGTCAAATAGTACTCAAGTGGTTGGTTCGGCGTGCTCCCAGACTTTAACCTTGTG
>JAODKC010000085.1:141628-155170 GCA_026777985.1 Mormyrops attenuatus
TTATTTTCAGGTCCATACAGTAAAAGACCACACCATCATTTTGTTAAACCCAACGCTTTTATTTCACTTAATCCTGTTTGTTTTAAAAAAAATCTTGGTCTGGACCTTTGCTCTCTGGACCTGAACTTCCCACCTCTGATCACTGTCCTTATCCAGGAATCAAAATGTCCTGAGAAATACATGTGTATGTAACATACAGGATATCAGATTGCCAGCATGGAAATCTTTTATGACAGGTAGCAGTCATTATTCGTTGTTGATATACAGTACACCATACCAATGTAAAATGACTGCAAATTTCATTGTAAATGAATTGTCATTCTTATAAAATAATGCTAGTTCAGTGATTAGCCTTGCTTAGAAATAACTTAATCGAAAAGGTCTGGGCAAAGATGCAGACGTTATCAATAACCAAATAATTTTTTGTTAAAGTCAGTGAATGTGCATATGCAACTGGGGGCGCGAGACAAGGTCAAAGAAAGAAAAGCATTTTTATGCAAAGAAGACACACAGGCCAAGTAACAAAATATCCCAAAAGGCTGTGAGGCTGAAGGTTTGAATCCTGCGTGTGTGTGTGTGTGCGTGCGTGTGTGTGTGTGTTTGTGTGCGTGTGTGTGTGTGTGTGTGTGTGTGTGTGTGGATTATGTTTATATTACATTGTGAGGAACCAAATATCTGATTTTGTTATTAAGGTGTGGTGTCTTCGTCCAGGACATCTTCAGCATCTCTCTATGAAGTGCTGAGCAGGACTAAAAAACAATGAAAATAATGTTAAACATTACGGCACCGACAGAAATAGCACAGGAGAATGAGCCGAATGAGTTTAACTTTAATGTAAAACAATCAGTAAGACACGTCTGCCCTCGTCTCTGAGGCCCCATGGCAGCCCTGAATTGTGTTTGAGAGTAACAAAGAAATTTGAGCGTCTGAGAGCAATTGTCTTTATGAAACATGTGAAGACAGACAGATCTGTCCTAAGAGATGGCTGCTCTGCTAATACCGGGCGGTGTGTCCAGCCAATAGCCCGGGCGACACGGCTCTCAAGGGAGCAGCCATAAGAAAAGATATGTTTCCAGAGGTGGCAATTTCAGGTCCAGAAAGTAAAAATCCAGACCAGGATTTTGTTTCAACCAACCAGCTGAGCGTTAAGAGTCACAGCCAAATAGTAGTCAAGTGGTTGGTTGAAACAAAATCCTGGTCTGGACCTGAAATTGCCACCTCTGCATGTTTCAAACTGCACACTGGAATGGGGCCTTTCTGGCTTCCTAACCGCATGCATTTCCTTCTACCTTTAAGCTAGAAGTGAAGCAAACTGCAGAAAGTCTGCATCAAATGCAGAAGGTCCCTTCAAAAGGCAAAAAATGTAACCAGCTCCATAATAACTTTTTAATGTTATCAATGTGTACGTTATCTCACCAATCTCCCTGTTACCACGGTGCATCTGAGGAAGGTGCCTGTTGTAAAGCAGTTTATTATCTGTTTCATTACCAGCAAGGCTGGGAGGGATTTTGCAGCCGGTAAATGGAACGATAATGTGCGCATGTTGAGTGACACACCTGCCACACAGCTTGTCACAATGGGCCTCAAGTTACTCTGATGCATTGCTTTTGACTCCAACTGTCACCAGGTCTTTGAGGCTCAGCCTGGCGATGCATCCAAGATGATGAAGTGGGTCTCAGATCAAAGATACAAGTGAAACAGAACCGATGTGGCAACGCAACTGTCATATTCATACCAAAACAATTATATGCAAAATAACATTTGCTTAATATACAGAAGTTCAATAAGCAGGAAAAACACAATGGTAACAAACCAGCTTAGAAAACAATTAAAGCACATGAACAGGAGACAATTGCTTCATTTGAAATGAAATTTTTAACAGCATATTTATTATTGAAGCCTCACACTGTCATCTTGCCATTGAGATTTTCTCAATAGTTAATTCTGGGTCTTTGATGTGGTCACAAGCCTTGCCCTGGCATTCAAATGTGATGATATCGTGGATGTGAAAAAATTATATAGAAGGTGATATCATATCATACAAGGTATATTAATAATTTATTATTTGCCATCCTTTTGCAACATTTGTCACCTTTTCATTTTCTCATCAATACCAGAAGAGCAGAATTACAATAAAGGAGGAAAAACACTTGTAAAGCATGCCTGATCTGTCCAGAGACAAGACCTTACAGCAGAAGTACTGTGTGCTCTCTGGGTGATTAATATTTGAAATTCAAAGTGTGTCTGTGTTTATATATGTATATATACACACAAACACACACACATATATATATACAGAAAACACTCCCCAAAAATGGTGCCATGCTTGGTCTTGCTTTTCTGGACCTGGCCACACATCCAGCCTGTGTAGGAGGTGTGTGCGTGTGGGGGGGAACAGTGCTTAAAGGGATCCTCCATGACTTGGAGAAGGTCCAGAATTAAACAAGTAAAACAACAATACATATCTCATCTTAAACAAATGCATCTCCTCCGGTTCCGATTTCGATGTGATTTTCAGTCTTGCACACCATCGACGCACCAATCACTGAGATTCCTCTCTGGGGCACGGCGTTGGTGCAAAATAGTGAGAGCTCTCGGGTGCCACACACACAGGTGGTGAGTGTCCCAGCAAACTGACTGGATAAACACACTTCCAGATCATACAAGCGGCATAGCCTTGCAACGGCGTTTAGGTCTCCCCAGTTGTAAATATTACCATGTAGTATTATTTTTGTTACTGCCCAGATCGACTCTAAAGCAATTTATTCAGCCACATGTTTTGCTGGAGCAATTTCAGATTATTGGCACACAAACAGGCAAATGTCTTCTGAAAGGTAAACAGCTGGAAAAACACAGAAGCATCCCTACCAGAATGGATGCCTGCAAATCATGTGACTCGCCGTTCAGTGATAGGGCATTATCATGAAAGATATTGCAGCCGTGTATCACCCGGGAACATCGTTCCACAAAGTGACTCACAGCCGACCCAGTTTTACCACCGTTTGGGTCTGGGGTGTTTCCCGGTCATCATTCCTTGCCACTTGTTGAACCCAAGCCCCACCCCCCCCCAAATCCCCCTCCCCAAAGCAGACAGCAGGTGTCATGAGTTCCCACGTCGCCGGCCATACGGGATGGCGTGAGATCACCGCATGTGAGTCCGGCCCTGACGTCGAGCCGCACAGCATTCTCGGAATGACTCATGCCGTGGCCCGGCATGACATACGGGCTTGGTGCAGGAAACACAATGAACGGTGCACTTACAACTGCGCAGAATACCACAGGCCCATGTAAGCCAAAAAGTTCAAAAATATAACCATCAGCAGGGTCTGTTTGTAGTGGCAGTAGCATTTAGGCCAGACCAGAGCACTTATTGTTGCCAAGAACCTCAGACGCAGGAACTCAGATGGCCTAACGTTTGTACGTGAATGTGTCTGTGCGCTCGCCCTGCGTGCGGATATGTTTGCTGGAGCCACCCCCCAGCAGGAGAGTGTGAAGGGAGACCTCCTCCTCACTCTAAATTCACGCCCACACCAACACAAGTTTCATCAGCAGACCACGGATTTGAGCCCAGAATCAAAGAATCACATCGCTGCCGAGCCCAATTTACAAGTTTCATTTTCATCCCGAACTGGTAGATGCATAGATCTGGTTTAACTCGCATGTGAAACACACAAGAGCAAAAGACAGATGCTGGCTGAAACCTCTTGTATGTCTCGTGGGCGAAGAGCCACTGTGATGTAAAGACGGAACTCGAGGACGTGAACTTTCCCCCTGGTCCTGGGCGAGGAATCTGAGGCCCTCTTGAGCAAAGTACTCAGCCTGAAAGGCTCCTGCCAGTTATCAAGCTGTATAAATCTGTAAAAATGTAATCAAAACAATGAGACTAGTTCAGCAGTTCAGTAATGGCACTGAGGAATTTGCAGATGCAGATAGGGTGTGGGTAAATGGCACAGTAGAGTAGGTTTAAGAGAGCCACATGGTCAAAGACTTCCCCAAATGGCCTCTCCCATTCACCAGGCCTGGTCTCATTCCAGCTCCATGGAGATGAATGGATTGTCTTTACGAGGGGAGGGGGACGGTGTGGCGGGGAACGGAGTGTTGGAAACTCCAGCTAGGCGAGTTTGGCGGCCAGAGCGGCACATCAGGGAGGATCCTTCCAGTGAGCATCTACCGCCCGCTGACGGTACGCGATATTGGACAGGTGCTTCCTGCGGCAGCAGAGATCTGGTGACGTCCTGCATCGCTGTGTTGGGGGGCCGGAAACACCACCGCACAGTGGCCTTAAGGATCGGGATTTGGGAAATTTCAGTGTTCTTCCAAGGGAGCTGAGAGGAGTGCCTGTGGACTTGGTGATCCGCTCGCACATGTGCAGGAGCGGTTCAGGATTAGGATGCTAAGCCCAATTCGAGGGAAACCTGAAAGCTGTAGCTGGCAAGGCGAAAGGGGCCTTTACTTTGAGTAGAAGGATAAAGGCTATACTTTAGTGTGCAGAGTGACCCGAGCGCACATTTGTTTTCAATAACTGACAGAAAATGCTCTGGCTCTGGACAGGTGACGGCTCTGTGCCGGTATCAGCACGGTCCGTGAATCGATGGCAAGATACAGGACGTCTCAGTAAATACAGGGCTTCCTGCCGATGCCTCGTGAAACTGGAGCGATGACGTGGCTTGATAAAGATTCAAACTGCTGCAATAAATCAAGAAATGAAACTAGCAACCCTGTAGACGTTGGTGACACTCTGGCGCGATGCTTTCTCTGACACCAGGACTATATAAAGTTAAAAAAAAAACAGCTTTATAATCCTCAAACAATATTGTAAACACAGTGAAAGCGCCGATGACTCCTGACCAGAAACCATATAGATTTCCAAACCACACTCCAAATGCGTATCCAGATAAAATGAGTGTAAGGAGTTTAGGATCAGGCGTGTTCATGGGTTCGTGAGGTGACTCTGTCTAGGTCCTGCACACAATGCAAACATAGACTGTTTCTTATAGCATTGCTTATTCTGCTAAAAGTTTCCCTTCTCTTTAAACCCATCCATCTTCCAGCGACTTAGACTGAGTTACAGGGGAAGTCCCAAATGAATGTGCATGGACTACTGCATGACAGGTAGAGCATACAAACAGCACGCCAATGAGATCCAAGAGCCCCAAACCATAACTCACTAAACCATGAAATCTCTAACATTATTTCAAAACCAAAACTAAGATGGGACTTACAGTCTAAAGCAATATTTTCTAGGATTTGTATTCATGTTGCTTGGTTGAGTCATGTCAAAACTGCATGTTTTCCTTTTCCAGATTTCAAATGAGTGTGAAAATAAATGTCTGGTTTGACAGGGAAAAAAAAACATTTAGCTTATCTTGAAACCACTGTTTGCTTCCATGCAAAATCGCCTTAAGGTAAACGTTACATTAATAAACTAGAGGTTCTTAAAGTATCTAAATGCAACCTAAACGTGACGCATCTTCTAACGGACGTTGTTCAATCCACCGCATCGATTCCACTGAGATTTTCATTCAAAAGAGGCATTTTTAATTGCGCATAGGAAGCTAAATTGCGTGTAGAGTGAAATTAGACAAAAAAAGTCACAGTGATCATAAAGAAAGAAAGAAAGGAAAAGAAAGAAAGAAAGTCAAAAACAAAACACTAGGAAATTAAAAAGCCAGCTGCTTGCCAGGTCTGGAGCAGAGAAGCTGTCGTTTCCATCAAGCACCATACAGATGATTATAATATAAATAGACAGTTTTTTTGGCGGGGGGGGGGCTGCCTCGCATCTGGTGTGGAATTTCACTGCGGGAAATATCGACCAGACACACAAACGGGACACGAAATGCTGTCAATTGTTTATTTCCATTCAGACGTTTTTTCTCTCTCATTTATTACTTGACACAGTGTATTCCCAGCCCGTGGGTATTTTTCCAAGAATGAAAAGAACCTGTGATGATGCGAGTGCCACAAAGTCGAGTCCATGTCACAAAAAAAGAGCATAAACACAAACTGATCTCTGTTATCAGAGCGTAAATGAACGATTCTACCAGGTAAACCTGATTCCTGATACAATTCCTCAGCTTAACGTACCAAAAAAAAAGAACTTCTTAGGATGATGTCACTTACAATTACAATTTGGAGTCTAGATAACAATGAAAGTTAGAAAACATGTCTATATATGCTTCCAAAACCCATCCATGTAGTGTCTGGTTATGGTTTTCTTGGCTCTTCCAAGCATCTTTGTTCTAGTATCCACTCAGGCGTGGCAGGCGTGTGCTGTTAGCCAAACACTGGATTTACAGCATCAGTCTTTCATTCGACTTAGTCATTTGTAGAATCATGTGCCTCACACCAGTATTTAGACCTGAGGCAAGCAATTCCGTTACTCAAAAGGGCCACGGTCCTTGAGGAAGTATAGTGTCATTTGGAGACCAATCAACAGCCGACATACAACGTGAGTCTTTCATCACCTGCATGGCGACTTTAATCCCGCCGAGTTGTGAGGTTAAATGAAACCCAGTGCTCCCAGGGCATGGAAGTCAGTTCAGACCATTTCAAACCTGTGTCCTAGGTGTGCTTTGAATCCACGTGACACAGCTGCGCATGACCCAACTTTCTGACGCAACTTCTGGTGCGTGATTTCGCCACACTGTATTCAGAAAGCATGCACTTTTAGGAAAGGCGTTTCCAGACGTGTGACGGAAGTGACAGTATGCAAAAAATGAAACTGACCCCCCCGGCCTTTGTCTGAAGCCATACCAGAGCGATTACAACGAACATTATGAGGCTGTTTGGTGAGAGACTCATTATTAAATGAAACAATGTGATGCCTTAATGAACACAAAAATGTCATGGTATACATACCGAGTTGGTTCACTTCTCAGCCCTGCGGTTAGTTGCTCTTATATCTGCTTTTATTTCTCATAATCCTTTTCAGGAGGGAGACGTGCTCCAAACAATGGAGGCCAAAAATGTCACAATCAGGCAGTAAAGATACTGACAATTAGGAATGAGACTCACACTTCATTCAAGTACCTAATAAGTAATTTGTCAAACCAATGTTGTTGTGTTCTGCTAAAAATACATTGCTAAAAAATATCCTTGAACCAAACAATTGTTTTCAGCGGAGGGATATCCATAATATTTCAACTGAGGGTTGAGAGTTGTTTGAGTAATGTGGGGTGAAATGACCAAACGTCTGTGTCACGTTAGACAGGGACAGACCCATTCGCGATCTGTAATCAGAACACAGGGGATGAGGGTAGATGTTAGCAAGATGTGGACCCTGACTGAGAATGTGAAGCCTTGTGGGTCTGTTCGACTATTCCTCAGTTTCAATTCCAGTGATGTGCACGGATTCTCTTAATTACTCTTCCACATTCTTTGATTTCTGGCAGCAGTAAACAAGGTCGAGCGTGCCTTTTGTCTGTGTCACTTCACAGTGGAACTCAGATGGTTCACATAGCCCAGCGTTCCAGCCAAGGCAGCGGTGGGGAAACACTGTGCTGCTTCTAAGTAGGCATCACTGTATTCTCTTCCTTTTACTCACTCAGTTCCTTTTGATTTGCTATGTTTCTAAAGTTGACAGGAGCGACGTAAGAGAAACGAGACTGAAAATACACTGGGGCACTGCGAAAGCAGCACTCTCCTTTTCATTATGATCATTAGCCTTTTTTTTTTTTTTATTTACGGTGAATTGAAAACAGAACGTGGTTTCAGATAGCAGAAACATCACGCCGGGAGGAAGACGGAAACCGAGGATAAGAAGCTTTGAAAAGCTGCAACACGATGATTTAAGCGACATGCTAAAAGAGGTCTATGGCAAAGTTTGTGTCTGTTTCTGGCAGAGAAAACAGAATACACCAAAAAACAAAAAAAAAACAAGATGAAAAAACAAAAATGAGGAGTAAGACGGCAGAATAGGTGTGTGACAGTCAAGGAACTGTTTGGGGATGTCACACACACACACACACACACACAGACTACAGAAAGAAGCCCACGTGTATGACTCAGTCAGAAAATAACTGGTCTAACTGGGTCGTACCAGTGAAATGGTTAATGTTATGTGTAACAAAGCAGCCAAAATCGGTGCCTAATAAAACACGGTAGGTGCCACATCCCTACATACGTTATGGAAACAATGGCGCCGAGGCACATGCACTGGTAGGGCCTGACACCATGACGGGGGAAAATATTCATGACTGTAGTTCACGCCTCTAGTAATGTGGTTGCAGCATTTCACCATGTTCTCAGAAGGGCCCTAATTTGGAAATCCGCTCAAATTCTGCAATTTCAGGTTCTCACATAACATTTCACCGACATCGAGTGCTTATTTATTCAGGTGAATACTGTCTATTTTTATATAGCTCCATCACTGCCCCAAAGCACTTAAACAGCATGCGAGACACATTTAGCCCTAATGTAATATGGTGGTGGACTGTGTGTAAATATCAGAAGACAACCAAGTAACTGGAAACAAAAAGATCCCAAGCTGGTTAAAGGAGAGAATTGGAATTTTCAGTTTCATTTGTTTTTAATATCAGCCAGAATTAATGGACTATACTTATCAATACTATCCTGCAATGGATGGTAACGATTTTCAGGAGACTTTATCCATAGATTTACAAGAAACAGACTGGAATTAAAAGGTTTCTTGGTAGTGCCAGACAGTAAGAAAGGACAAAAAGTGAAATGTTTCATTTGGATATACGAGTGTGTATGTGGAAATTCCCATGAAGTCTCTGATTCCAGATAGCGACGAAAGCTATCTTTCTCCGTATGTAATTACCTCGGTGTTCCTACAAGCCGATAAACCTACCTCACTGTTATGTTTCAACCCTGCTCACAGATATTGTCAACCCTGTAATTTGCCAGAAGTGAACAAATATATTAGACTACACCATACGTTTTTTTCGTTCAACCCAACGTCCTGTTGGTGTGCGCTGCCATATAAAAACGTTATTTTACAGCCTTACCCCCAGGGCCACCCTACATATTAATCAGTAAAAGAATTATATTAACAACAAATTACTTATTTAAACTTACAGTCAGTTTATTTTCAAACCAAATGACATTCTTATACAGTAAGCTAAAAATGTAAACTGCCTGAAAGACAAAAAAAGTTTCTTTTATTTTACATTTTTCCGTCCTAAATATAAGGATCAAATATTATGGAACAAAATATATTTGCAGATATGTTACATTTCTGTTAAATGCCAGCTTTCTAAAAGTCTGTCGTGTAAAAGGACTACGAACACTTAACTTTTTGATATTTAACTACTTTCATTGGGACGCCGAGCCCGTAAATTCAAACTAAACCATGGATATTTTAAGACGAGGAGGTCGACGGAGACCACGGAAACGCGTGGAAAAAAGTGCAACCATTAAAGTCATTTTGCAAATGACTTTGCCACACGTGACTTGCACCAGGATATGGATTACTTATAAGTGCACGTATTAGTTTTCAGTGCTTAAAAATATCTTATAATTTAAATGAATGTCACGCAAACTAAAAAAAAATCGCCCAGACCCAGGGTAAGACCACTTCCATTCTGTTACCCCTGGCAGCCCTGTTCAAGTTCATGTTTCACAGTGTCCTTGGAGGACACGCCCATTCCTTGCAGCATTGCCAATCGGCAGCTGTGGATAGACGTCAGACCAATGAAAGATTACGGGGCTGAGTCACACGTGCTGTTGCTAGGGTCTGCTCCTATCACACTCATAGCCAATCAGAGCACGGTTCGTGACATATCAACATTATACAGTAAGCCCCAAACACTGGGCTTTTTCATTGGCTAAGCAAAGTGTCCCACGTAACAACGCCGCTTCCTGATTGGTTGAAACGCCTGTCACTTCGCAGTAGTTATTCGCAGAAGGCAGTACATATATACATTTGGAGTCAAACAGATTCAGTGGATGGCAATTTATATTGCTCGCGCACGGTTTTAGTTAATTGTTTTCGCCTTTTGTTTTTTTTTTTTTTTTACCTTTTTATTTTCATTTTTGTATATAAGATTTTATTTTTTATATATATATTTTAATACACACAACAAGATGGAACTTAATTCTCTTTTAATTCTCCTGGAGGCTGCAGAATACTTGGAGAGGAGAGACAGAGGTATTTTTCCGATAAACTAGTTAACTAGTTAGTTGCCTACTTATATATAGGAGAGCGTACTAAAATAAAGGTCAATGGGACAGCTATTAATACGAGATCATTATATAGCTTTAACCATAGAGTGGGTATGATGTCACTTTGGGTATGTTTAATTATTTTTTTTATCACGGCAAATGTGTATGTACCAGCGGCCAGCTTTTGCTGGTAACCACGCACCTAGGATAAAGGTTTAACTGATGCGATCGGAGGTGCCAGCTGGTTAAATGCAGGGCACAGAGCGGCATAGGCGCCTATAGGTCCTCCCCGGCTGCCCCCTGTCCACTTGCATTTGTTTTCTATTTGCATTGACTGCATCCCACGTATGAAACATCGTAACCGATCGGCGTGACAGTCTGCGTTGTCGATCGGCGGGACTGTCTGCATAGGCATCACCTGGATGTCTTTTCGCAGCCCATGGCTTTCTTTGCCCGGGACTAATGCTAAGATCGTCCGCCTGGGCTTTCCCCCCGAAGCCCCTGCAACGCCAGCCAGACCGTCATCTAGAGCAGATGCATTGTATACCACATGCTCCGGGGAGAGGAAAACAACAACAACAGATCTAACGATGCTTGTTTATTTTATTTTTTTTGCTCTGTCATTAGAAGCAGAACACGGATACGCGTCGGTCTTACCGTTCAATAGCGACTTTTCCGGCAAGAAAACAAAAGCCTCGGCACTTTCAAGAAAGGCGCAGAACAATAGGTAAATATGCACATGGATGATTGGTGTGTGTGTGTGTGTGTGTGTGTGTGTGTGTGCGAGAGAGTGGGAGCCCCCAGCCCTGCCCTGCCCTGCCGGCCGGGCGCCATGCCTCTCCCCTTGCAGGGCTTGGCTCGCTCCGGCTCTCCGCACAAACACTGCCACGCGTACAGCGTCCTCGCCTCCCTACCCGAAACCCTTCTTCGCTTTCACTCACTTTTTTCCACCCTCGACTCCCCCTCCAACCCCAGCTCCACACCCCACTCCCCATCTCCCCCAATAATGTCACGCCTCCGCTTTGTTTTCCTGCTTTTGCCGTAGCCGTGCAGAGCATGTGTACCGATTCATGTGCATCGGATGCGTGACGTTTAAGCTCCGGTCCCGTTACGGCGTGACCGCAGTAAAGTGTCAGCCGGGCCGCCTTGTACAGCTGGCTTTACATGCCTTGTCACCCCTTTAAGTGCCGATCTGCACGGCGGTTATCGTAAAGCCAGGGTGCCTCCCTGCCTCTCGATCGCGGCTGTGGCCCGGTGCACGATGCCCCCCCCCCCAAAAAAAGTTGCATTTGCACCCTTTTCCTCTTTCTTTGTGTGTATTCACTCGGTTTCCCACCGTTTATTACATTTACGGCTTGGGCGCTCGTATGTCTGCGAGTTCCTGGGCAGTCTTTCTATGCGACTGCGTTTCTGTTGCTCCCCCCCCGGCCTGATCAGCGAAGTCGCTGCGCTCGTGTCTTTCGATATTAAACTTGTTTGAAGCTGTGAACTGTGATACTAGCTCTGTAGCGTCAGGATAAGGCAGGCTGGTGGAGCGCACACAGAGAGGATATTATTATTATTGTTGTTGTTGTTTGTTGTTTATTATTATTATTATTAATAACAACAACAATAATAATAATAATTAACGTTTAAAGGTGGCGGGTAGAGCAATGTGCCCCGGATCGGAAGCATAAATGCAAAAATTAAATTAGGAAAAGCAGGGAGACTCGGCTAAGGTCAAAACGGGGACAGGGGCGGCCGTCGGACGGAAAGCAGAATAACAGGCAATAAGCCGCGTTAGAATTCGTTAGGCGTCTCTGGTATTTTTGTTGCGGGGGGCAAGAGGTGCGTTTGCGTGCTTCCCGGGTTCCCAACCACCTCCCTTTTTCCTGTTTGACATTCCACGGTATTTGCATTTTCTTTCGTCACAGCTGGTATTCGTGATGCCCCCCCCCCAGAACAAGAAGCACATGTCCCTGATTTGCACGTTCTTTGGATGCAAGGAGGCACTTCTCCAATCTTCAGATAACGAAAACACACGCGCGCACAAAATGCGTCTTTTCTATCCCATCTCTCGGTGACGTCGTCGCCGCTGCTGATCTCGTCTGTGGCTTTAAAGCCTTCGCGTTAGAATAAATCTTGCAAGACCTACCCCCTTTCGAAAGGCCTCTAAATAAGATTAACGCCAGACACGCGTTTCTGTTTTGATTTCCTTATAGTCGACGGTCTCCGCTTTTAGCGGTACGTGGGTCACTGTGCAGTTTAGCTATGTGCAGACCTAGACGAGGCACATAGGTCACAGGTCATCGTCCGTTGCTCAGTGCAAAATTCTTACCGAAAATAGCCGTGATACCAGCGGGCGACAACATGGGTGTCACCTCAAGTGTGTTTTTTCAAGATTTTTTTTTTTTGTGTTTGTTTAAAGAATGCTTTTCAGTGTAATCGTGTCTGGAGCGGCCAGACTAGGCATGCATACCTCAGCAGGTGCATGACTTCGCGCTCACTTTGAGGATCTCTCTGCGGCCGACCCAGTTTGGCAGGACCCTGGCGGGCGGGGTGGAGGGGTGCTGTTCTGCAGATGTCCCTGCTCAAACCCCTTGCCCGCTTTTTATCCTGTGTTCAGATTCGCCACCTGGTTCAGCTGCTGGCAGATTCAGGTCAGGCGACGAGCCGAAGCCTTGAACAGCGTTGAAACGCAAACTTCGAATGTAAAATAGAGCGACGTTCATAAGCTATCCCAGATTCTTATTTTTTATCGTTGCGTGCTAACAGACCAGAGCTGCAATCAGTATTTACATTTAGCATCCTGTTACAGTTCCTCCTCCTTGTCATGCTCACGGCGGTTGTCTGGTGGACCAGACTCGTTTGGCGTCTCCCTCATTGCTGTATGGCCGCCTGGTGCCCAGCGTCTCGCCCGCCCTGCGATCCAGGCCCGTGGCCTCGCATGCCCTCATCCTGGCGCACGGCATGGGCCCTGGGAGCGCTTTTTTGGCTGTTTGCCATGCGGTTTCCGCTGGGCGCAGCTGCTCGGCCCAGCGGCGCGTCGGCCTGCGTGGTCCAAGGGCGCAGAACTGGGCCTGGGACACGTGTTGGCCAGAGCGCCGTTTTTTTGCTGAGTTTTGGGGATGTATTTATTTATTTCCCTCCTTGCATACAAACAGTATTTTGCCCCACTGCACTTCCTTCCAGCTTTAGACCGTAACCAAAGTTCTGATCTTCTCCTGACCTCCTCGTTCCCTGCACGCCGTCCCTCTGCTCCTCCGCCGCAGGTCACATGCGTCAGCAGTAGGAACGTGGTCTTATCTATCCCCCCCGCTCACCTCTCTCGCTGTTTGTTTGCTGTCTTTCCAGGGCCTCGGGCCACGGGCGCGGGGCACCCCGGTGAGTACGCAGCGTCGCGGGGGGGGGGGGGGGGGGGGGGGGGGGGGGGGGGGG
>JAODKC010000085.1:166644-191905 GCA_026777985.1 Mormyrops attenuatus
ATGCACAGCATCACACTGGTATCTGAGAGCTGTGAAGAAACAGAAGATTGCAAAGCAAAGTTCCAGAGCATTGTTTTCCTGAGTGGTGGGGTCATTTACTTGAATGGAGGGTCCTTCGTAAAACCCGCCCCCAAATCAGCGTTCGAATCAGGGCTGTCCCTCTACATGGGACACCGCCCCCCACACGGCCCCGCCCACCATCTAGCTCCGCCCCACTGTGTCGCTTCCATCACACTGACTGCGTTGGTGATCCCCTTGGCAGCTCCAAAACATCCTGGTTACTGTTCCTTAGCAACAAAAGCAGCCCATCAAATTACTGTTTTATTATGTGTAAATGAAGAGAGGAAGACCTGGGGAGATGAAGGAAAAACTACAATCTATAATGGCAGCTGATGTTCCCCTTCTGTCTCCCGGGGCAGGTTCCAGCGTAGTGTTAAAGCATTCTGAGTGAATCCAATACCTCCCTCTGTTTTTTAGAGGTGAGGCAACAAGTATAGAGGAAATGAGATTAATTCCACACTGATGCATTTTCAGACCAGCTCTTTGCATTTACCTTTTTTTTCTTCTTTTTTTTTTTTTTACACCTTTCCAGTTTGTCCAGTGAAGGAGAAAAGTTTTTTTCCATAAAGAGTTTACATTCATGTTAAGGAACATGTGACCTTTAAAAATGTACCATGTAAACTTGTCAAATAAACAACCAGGTGACTTAAAACTTGCACAGAACCTCCCGCTATTATGTGTGATACAGGCATATCCAGGGGGTGGCAATTTTTATGTGAGCTCACCCCCCCCCCGTGATACCAGCGGAACCGAGACGGGCTGATATTCTGTAAGGGCTCCTGTTATCGCCCATGGTGTAGAACGCGCTGGAAATTACTGGTGCCGAGTGTTACACAACCATGAAGGTCTGTCTGTGGGATTTAGAGAACTCCAAGATGTCCTGTAAATCACCTGACCGCCCCTGTGGCCTGTGAAGTGACTCAGAAAGTCTGAAATAATTTGAATTTGCTTAGAAGCGCGAACGCAAGGCGGCGGAATGAATGACAGCTGAAAGGACAGAGGAGTGTCAACAACAAGATTTCAGAGCTCACTGGAAGCAAGGGTGGGCAAAGGTACTGAAGAAGCAGAGATGCCATTGGCTGCAGACAGGCCCAAGACATGTCCAGGATATGCCCAGGACGGGCCCAAGACATGTCCAGGATATGCCCAGGACGGGCCCAGGACATGTCCAGGACGGGCCCAGGACATGTCCAGGATATACCCAGGACAGGCCCAAGACATGTCCAGGATATGCCTAGGGAAGGTCCAGAAATTGCCCAAGTTCCTAGCTGCTTTTAGACACTTTGAATTGCCTGCCATCATAGCAACTGGGTAGGGGTGGTGCTTTTGTAATCCCAGATGTATAGTCTCGCACATGAAATGTAGGCTATTTCTATGCAGTCTGTGTCCTGTATGACTGACCACAACCTCTCCCGCCTGGCACACCCACAAGCGCAAACACGACATGCAGGCCCGGGCGGCCTCTGTGGCAGACAAGGCTTACACCGCTAATGGCTAATACTGCTAACGCTAACAGTCACCCTCTGGCTCTTTTGCCCTTGGAGAGAGCGGTACAGGCTGCTTCTCTACATGTTTTATTTTACAGTTTTTTTTGGTTGGCCAGGGGTGTGGTACAGGAGGGGGGGCTTGACATTTTTGTCAGGCGTACACAAAATGGAGTTCTGTACCGGAAACTTGTGAATAAATAGAGATATATATATGTATATACATACGACTTGACAGACAAGCAGCGGTGCATTCTGAAGGTGTATCTTATTGTATCTGTGCACAGGTCTACGTGGGGGGGACTGTTTTCCACATTTCCAGTTACTGTGCCGAATATACTTCCATTGTATTATAAATAAAGTTTTATACAGAACATTTAACTCTGTTCCTCTTTCTCTCTATGGGACCTGATAAGCAACGGAGGATCCACGTATTCTTATTGTGGACGGGATGGTATTTGGCATAGAGGGGAGGAAGATGAGTGGAGAGATTTGCGTTAGCCTAGCAGTTAGCAAAATGCCCCTTAATTAAGGAACCATGGTGCAGCTGTTAATAAAAAGCACAGGATGGATTCAAGACACATTTATTCATTATTAATGCATCTTATGTAGTTAAAAGGTCCTTGATATGAAATTAGAAGTGTAAAAATCTTACAAACATTAATATTTCACCCTTATAATAATTGCGCTAAGAATAACAGTTGACACTTGCCAAGCTGGGAGGCTTTGTGCTGGCACTAAACGTCTGAGTGTGCCCCCTGCTGGCCAAACATTCAAATGGCATCAAGATGCACAAAGCGGTCAGAGCTGTGGTGTGATTTTGAGAGCAACACAAAACAACGAGGCACCTGTTAGATAGTGTCTGTCTGTCTCAGAAGCCACGCTGCCCACCTACCTCGTCCAGGTGCACCTTGGGATGTTTTTATTGGATGGCATGTTCCATTAACTGTCATGTGACCATGACTGCCTTGTCAGCCACCCTGTCCCAGTCACAGTGGGAAGATAAAGGCGGGGCAGGATCAGTTCCCATAATCCTCTGCATGGTCACTCTCTCCATAAAAGGTAAAGGCTAATGACTCTACTTTTTTCCAAACAAGTGGAATTTTAGGGCGCAGTGTGTGTCTCAGTGGGCTAAGCCTCTGTGCGTGTGGTCGGATAGTTGCTAGTTTGAGCCTGGCTTTGGCTGAATATTCACATGTATGCAGGACCTTAATTATTATTATGCTAGGGGCTCTACAGTGGCTAGGCAGGTAGCACTGAAACCTCAGTCCTCCAGTGTTGGGCCGTGGACTCATGGCTTTCCTGCTAGACACATCTGTATCTCTAAATGAGCACGTATGCCCTGTGATGGACGAGAACCGCGTCCTGTGTGGAGTCTCACCTTCTGCCCAGAGTTTCCCTATAACCCAACACTGGATAAGGTTTTTTCTTCTAGTTAAGCAAGTCTTCACAGCTAGTGATGGGTTCGAAAGTATTGGGGGGGGAGTTTGCTCAACACGATGACAGGCTGTAACAGAACTGACAAGATAATTTTGTTCAGGTATTCCTCAACGCAGGAACCCCGAGCGCCTAACATCTCACCCCAAAATTAGGTCTAAATGCACCAGTCTGAAAAGTACTGAACCAATCCAGGGAGGTGTACTAAACATTTTTTATTCCAATTTGAGTTGTAAATTATTAATAAATAAAAAAAAGGTCTAATCCTCCCGCACCAAAACTTATGGTGCCGATTCCTATATTACGCCAAAATCAGCATCAGTTTACAGGCTGAATGCCGTGGTAACATGGCAAAAATATCCAAGGAGACCCACCAAATCAACATGTCTACTGTGATAGTTGGAACAGCTTAAAAAGGAATGCAAAGATCCCCCCCCCCCCCAAAACTAATCACAGTGACAACCCCCCCTCCCCCTGGTCTGAGAGGGCTACAGCAAGTCTGAACACTAAGAAGCACAGCATTTTCTGAACATTTCTACACAGAACTGAGCGCGACGCTTCAGCAAACGTGCGAGATAATAATAAAATGAAGCCTTTTTAGCCACAGCTGCTACGGCTCAGATTCTTAGGACAGAATGATAGCTTATTGGTGGCCACCGCTGTTGTTATTTCTTGTCACAATAATTTGTTAGTCGGCAATAAAAAGACTGAAAGATAAGACACCTAAGTGTTTTTCTGAATATTGCCCTTCCTGTTGAATAGGGTCATCTTCGCTAGTCAAAAAGGCCCACGGGCCTATGGAGGGACGACCCGACGAGGTTCTGGACCGTTCAGATCGCGGCCTCAGTGAATGTGCAGCCCGAGGGCGGCAGGGGCGGGACCCAAAGCGCTAACAACAGCACTGTAGAGGAGCGGTGATTGGCTGGAGGAGGAGGACTGAGCACCGCGGCAACGGCAGCCCCGGGGGTGATGTCACAAGAATGGGGACGCGCCCCACCCCGTGCCAGCTGAGGGGACGTCCCAGTCACACAAACTGCTGGCTCTTCTTGGGGGCGGCAGCGGAGGCGAGGTTCTTAGCGGTTTCCGTGGCAGCCAACGCAGCCTCCTTGGCCTTTCCGGAAGCTTCCTTCACGGCATCCCTGTGCAGCCACTGGGGGGACTCTCCTGTGGGGAGGGAGAGAGACGGTGAACAACAAGAGTGGATAACAAGGAGGAGGCAGTGTGGTGGAAAGTTGACACACACACCAAGGACCCCATCCCCCACAGGCAGACTCGGAAACGATAAGCTCAAAATGCAGCACTGGAGATAAAAAGCCCACATCACCAAGAACCAGCACCTCTCTGGTGCCCCCAAGCGAGCTTCATGGAGGTCACGTGGACCTAAAGTGCGTCTGCACTAGAGCCCAGGCCTCAGAATCTGCATGAATGTTTTTGAGACCCCCCCCCCAGTCTTCTTACGTGAGGAATGTGCCCCGCGGAGCGGTGAGAATGGGGCCCGCCACCAGCACTGGGAGCGGGATGCGTACACGGCAGAGGGAGGGGCCTGGCAACCTCATTGCTATCAAGCGGCGCTTCGCGGCAGAAGTCCTGCGGGCGCCGTTGATAATGTCCCCCCTCCCCCACAGATGGCCGGAGGCTTCCTGAATGCCCCGCCCCCTCCCCCTCTGTGTAGCTGAGCCGACAGTAGGAGGAGAACGCCCCCCGTGTGGAGCCAGCCAGTCTGTCACCTCGCATCCACCCCCCCTCCAGCAATTCAGGCTAATATATCTCAGGACTATCCCACGACATCCGGGTTTGACGTCAGCAGAGTGATTTGGGGGGGGAGGGGGGGGGGCTGTCCGTCCCTTTGCACGCTCACACTGACCCTCCCACGGCTCTGTGCTGCATGTGGCCTCCATATGACGGGGGGGGCGGGGGTCACCTCAAAAATAACTAAATCAACAATACAGTGCATGTGCGTGTGAGGGAGACACAGGATCGGACCAAGTGTCCAGCCTCTGCCTCTCAGTTACCACGGAAATGACCTTGGGGGGCCAAGACAGATTAGGCAGTCTGCATTCAAAAATATACCACTGAAAAAACTGTAAATAATTCCATAAGTCCGTGCTCAGTCTGCCTCCTCCCTCCCTCCCAGACCCCCACCCCTGTGTTTCTAAACAAATTACTTGCAAAGGGCAGACTCAGCGTCTGCAGTTAGTCATGTAAATACCCTATTTTAACACTAGGCATAAAACAAAATAAGAACCACCACTAGGAGGGTCTCTATCGCCTACACACCAGGGAATGTTCCGGAAGGGTCGCCCCACTGACCAGTCTCTGCTTACCACTCTAATGCTGACTCCCATGCTACAGAGTGAAAAGCAGGAAAAGGAATGGGGTGTCAAAAAGAAGACCGTTTTGTCATGGCGCCACCTATTGGTTGGTGGACAATGTAGCGAAACACAAAGAGGGGAGGCCTTTGTTTAGGGGATGGAAATGAACTCCATCTCAGGTTTGCGGCTCAAAAAAAATCAGCCAATCACGACATCCCTTCCTAAGACTAAGCCCCAAAGCAAGTCAGACGTAAAGCAGAAACAGCCCCCTGGGGCGAACGTACCTTGCAGGTTGGACAGAGCGTGCTCTAGGCCCTTCATGGCTTTTGCCTGGTTGCTCTTGAAGCGGGCCAGGCCGAACTCCTGGGAACATTGGGCGGGTGGAGTCAGAGTGTGAGGACTCCAGGGTACAACAGGGGCCCCTTCTGTGAACCAGCACTCTTTCGTATGCAGCATTAAGGTCGAAGAGCTCAATGGCCCAATGGCGACACGATTACTAAGGGATCCAGACCTACTGGGTGGAGTTACACCCTGAAATTCACAGTTTACCCACTATACTGCCCCCCCCCCCTCCACATTGTCATACCCCGTACCTGTATGGCCCTGGAGAACCCATAGACCCCTGAGAAGATCCAGGCTTCCCGCGTGAGCTTGGTCCAAGCAGGACGGTCCTGGTTCTCCTGGAACATGCAGCGCTCCTCCACAGTCTGAAATGAAATTAAGTGAAGCTTTATTTGGTTCAGAGAGAAAACCAAATCAGACTGTAGAGGTGGGTCCAAGCAACTAGAGGAGATGGGACCAACCAATCACAAATCTTGGTCCCGCCGTCTCTAGTTCCTTGGACCCACTTCCTCTACAATCTATCTGGTTATCTCTCGGAACCAATCATTTTTCCCCTCTGCCCACAGAACATTTTTCGGGCAATTTTCGGGAGGTTAAGGGACATGCTCTAAAGCCCACTGGAGATATGGCTACTCTGCCAGGCCTGGGAATCAAACCAGCAACCTTCTGATCACAGGTATAAGAGGCTGCACCCCTGTCCCACCCTACGCAGCCTATTCAGTATGAGGAAGGGTGAGACAGGAAATTCAAAACGGCCAGTGACCCCACCCCGACACCCCCGATCACACCAGATACCCCATGACGACATAAAGCTTGTTTTACTGCCTCCGAATCAACTTATAGCCTAGACACCGCTCATTATCTGCTCTGCTTGCAAACACAGGAACGCAAACTTAACTTCTATCTGATTTGACAGATAGAACTCAGTGAATTCAACCATTGTTCATTCAACAAATACCTTTGCAGTAAGTCAGTTTGTGAAATTTCTTCCCTGCTCGATATTCCACAGTCAAGTGTAAGTGGTTTTATTGCAAAGTGGAAGCGTTTAGGAAGAACTGAAACTCAGTCATGAAGCGACAGACCGCGTAAAGTAACAGAGCGGGGTCGCCGAGTGCTGTGCATACGGCGAGTGCGTAAAAGTCGGCAAAGCTCTGTTGACTCAATAACTGCAGAGTTCCAATCTTCCTCTGGCATTAACTCCAGCACAAAAACTGTGTTCCGGGAGCTTCATGGAATGGGCTTCCAGGGCCGAGCAGCAGCATGCAAGCCTCACATCACCAAGCGTCGGATGGAGTGGTGTAAAGCACGCCACCACTGGAAACGTGTTCTGTTGAGTGACGAATCATGCTTCTCTGTCTGGCAGTCTGATGGACAAGTCTGGGTTTGGTAGATGCCAGGAGAACATTACCTGTCTGACTGCATTGTGCCAACTGTAAAGTTTGGTGGAGGAGGGATAATGGTATGGGGTTGGTTTTCAGGGGTTGGGCTAGGCCCCTTCGTTCCAGTGAAGGGAACTCTTAATGCTTCAGCATATTAAGACAATTCTATGCTTCCAACTTTGTGGGAACAGTTTGGGGAAGGCCCTTTTCTGTTCCAGCATGACTGTGCCTCAGTGCACAAAGCAAGGTCCATACAGACATGGCTGGGTGAGTTTGGTGTGGAAGAACTTGACTGACCCGCACAGAGCCCTGACCTCAACCCCACTGAACAACCTTGGAATGAACTAGAATGGAGATTGTGAGCCAGGCCTTCATGTCCAACATCAGTGCCTGATCTCACAGATGCTCTTCTGGATGAACGAGCAAAACTTCCTACAGACACACTTGTGGACAGCCTTCCCAGAAGAGTGGCAGCTGTTATATCTGCAAAGGGGGGATCAACTCAATATTGATGCTTATGGATTTAGAATGGGATGTCAAAGTCTCTTAGTGTAACAGCCAGGTGATCCAATACTTTTGTCCATATAGTGTATGTTCAGCATAATATTAATAGAAAGTATCCAATGTGGCATACATTTAAGAAAGCACTCAGCTGGTGCTGGGGTTTGATCCAGCGACCTTCTGATTATTCCTCGTCTGTTGTTTCTGGCACCGGCTGCCTCTATCTGACATTTAGGTCGAGAGCAGTAACACAGAGGAGTGGATCAAGGACCATAAATTATAGATGTGGGCAAATAAAAGGGTGGTGAGGTGGCGAAATCTGCGAGGGGGGAGTGCACGCGAGGAGGTCACACAAGGGGCAGTAATTATGGGGATGAATATGTGATACAGCCTGAGGCGTCAGGAGCAGACAGACCCAACAGCACGGGCACAAAGCCATTCTGAACCAGGAAGAGCTCCTGGTGTATTTTAGTTAGAGATAAAATTGCTTAATTTATGGCATTAAATGTAAACTTCCCCCAAACATAGAGGCTCTAGACTGTAGTTTGAGACAGGCGATGATTAATTGCAAAGTGAATTCCGCCTGGAATAGGGTTTAGGGTCGGCAGACTGAGCAAATACAAATTTTAATGTACGTCAGGAGCAAAGATTTAAGGAATGGTTCAGAGATGCAGAAGAGGATCTTAACAGCAAATATCTACAGCCGATCTCGCCATCTGGCATATACAGAATACTTCCATTGACGCTATGACACGACCAGCGGGTAACCGAGAGAAGGCAGGTCGCGCTCACCATCAGCTTTGTGTGGTTCAGGTTCCAGGTGAACGTGGTCAGGGTCCTGCTGACTGGGTCCAGGACAGAGTCTTCCACGACGTAGACGGAACGCGACAGGTGGGTGGGAAAGAACCTCTCGGCCCAGCGCGGCAGCCGGTTGGTCTTGGTCAGGAGGCGCCTGGAGAGCAGCCGGTGATCTGGCGTGACCTCACGGTACACCACATCTTCGGTCAGCACGTGGGCGCTGGGGGGGGGGTAAGAGACAGGTTGAGGGTGTGGGGCTACAAGCACTGGGGCTGAAGTGAGCTTCAAAGTGCAGTGCGGATGTCCAAGGCTGATTCATAAACCATAAACGACCCTATTTTTCACATGACGGCAGGCATTAACTTAGCAGCCAAGTAAAAGCTTAAGGTTACAGAGCAGGATCAGCTGGTGTCCGAATCCGTGGAAATGGCAAGGTTAAAGGCCCGATGGTGGCACGATTATTCTGCTGGCTATGGGATTTGAACCTATAACCTTCTGTTCGGTAGAACCACTTCAGCTGTGAGCATGTAGCTGTGGGCGGGGCATGACTAAAGCAACTAAAGTATAACATTGCGAAAATGGACACCGGTTCTCCAATTTTGCAGGATTCCAGACCTGGAGCAACACACATGGACTGTTGAATTTTTTTTTTTTGGGGGGGTGGTTGAAAACAACTTCATCTGGTCCAGATGTAGTTCAGAGTCCAGCTTGAGCAAAAGTCCACAGATAGCGCAGCACCCCCAGAATGGGGGCTGACAGGGTCTCTCGTACCCGTGTGTGACACCTCTTGAACATCTACCCCTGCGGACAACTTTAAGGAGAAAAAAACTCCTGAGTGTCGTTAGGACAGTGTGTTACGGGAAATGCATGGTGCTGGTGTCCCAAAGGTGACGCATCACTTGACATGTAATTTCTCAGTGCCTGCTAATCTCACTTCCCCTACTGAGAACCTGGAGTGCTCTCTGTGAATGTCGTGAGAGTCTGGTAAGTCTGAGGTAAATACGATAAATGAGAGCCCCATTCTGCCGGAACCGGCTATAGTCTCCGAAGACGACGGCATGGATGCATGCCAACTCTTCTGACATTAGCCATTGCTGCTAAATTAAAAAATTTAGGTCAACAGCATGACGCTTCAGTTTTCCCGGATCTGCGTCACGGAAATGGTTCAGTGCTGATACAGATGAAGGCCAACCTCGAACCCCAGTGCCAGGGGCGAGGGTGGTGGTGGTCACGTACCTGAACGGGTTGGGGTAGCGCTGCCAGAAAGCACAGACGACATGGTCCCATGCGCTCTTGATGTCCATCTCATTGAAGAAGTACTTCACCATGGCTGATCAGGGAGGTTTGAGGGTAAGGTCTGCTGGGGTGTCCCTAAAGTGACCGTGGCCGGACCCCCCTCCCGGCACAGAGCAGATCAGCCTGCCGATACAAAGACGTTTCCGTAATGTATATATCACACCAGATTTATCAGTTAGAAGAGGATCTACATTACTACACAGTGGGCGGGTGTGTTTTTACTGCCTGTTCCGCACAAAACATAAGGTCTACCCGATAAGAATATTCTGATAGCGAGCAAAGCTGCAAAACCATACGATGTCAGCAGAAATCGTGCGTACGTGCGCTTACATGCACCGGAGCCTGGGACCCAATAAACAGCGTATTAAGTACAGCAGCGAGGAGCAGCGCACCCGCAAAGGACTTCAAAGAGACACCCCCGTTTCGTTTTCACGCGCCGCCTTCACACGCGGCGACTCTGCCAGCCGGACGGTTTCACCGGCGCGCGCGGCGGGTGCCTGACAGCCGCAGTAAAGCACATAAAACGCGCAGCTCTGATATCGACCTTTTCCAGTTTTACTGTGTCACACTTTGCAGGCGTGGGACCTAAAGATCCCGTAAAATCCCAAGGTCTGAAGACTGACTTCAGCCGCTGAGTCTTTCTCTCCCCCTACTTAATTAAAAATGTATTTTGCTTTGGATAAGAGCGTCTGCTAAATAAATATAACATAAATATAACCCACATCCCCTTTCGCATGTGTTGCAAAGTACGGAGTCCATCTGCCGCCCAGCCATGTGACAGCTCGATAATGGTGACTCGTGACACCGGGAAGTCCTCGTTTCCCCACGCACCCGATAACCGCCCCCATTCATTTCTCCAAATCGCCGATCACGGCTACCCACCTTTCCGGGAACCGAAATCGCCGCGATGGACCCTGCTCCCAGCACTCTTTTAGCAGGCCGATCCTCTCCCATGTGACCACGATTTCCGGGTGTCTACGCAATAAATCGGTAAAACCTCACAAAAGCCATGGGAACTGAGGACGACTCCCACCGCCGGCGAAGGACGCACTTTTCTTGCATATGCCTTTAAACCTATCGCAGTGGTACCGGGCACTAAAACACTATTACGATAAATAATACCTAATATAAAACAATCACCAAAATATTTACTGATATTAAAACACGGCCGCGCCGCACAAGCGTTAGTGCAAAAAACGTAAATAAAGTGAAACCTGCGAAACGGCCGATCGGCAAACGGGAGTTTGAAGGTGCAGGACGCATGGGACGTACCGGCCACGCTCTCCAGCCGCGTTCCCGGCGAGCGGCCCCGCGCACGCCAGCCGCCCACGCGTGGCCCCGCTTCTCCCAAAGTCACCGCTGCGCAGCAGGGACGCGCACAGGCCACGTCCGCTACTCCACCATCGGCGAAACACTTCCTCCTAGGCGTCAAGGATCATGAATATGCATTTCCAAATAGCCTCACCAGGGACCGCGATCGCCCCAATTGTGCTTCCCTCGGTCCTTACACACGCTCGCTCCCATGTTGGGGGGGGGGGGGGCTCTGCGTTAGATGACTCCAGAAGATAAATATCTCTGTATTTTTTCGTCGTTATAGCCGAGAACCTAATAATGTGCAAAAAAACTCATTTGCATCGCGAGGTGTTTGAATAGCTCCAGGCTGATACTGAAATAATTTGCATGGGTGGATTTGTGTGTCTGGTGAAGCTTGCCGTGTCCTATCTATACCCCTTTTCTAAACATTTTAAAAATGTTATTTTAATGCGATGGGGCCAGTTATACAACAACCAGTAAAATGCTCATCGTAACCTTAAATGCTAGCGGCACAGCGGGCGTCTTATTCCCGCTGTACCCCGGTGCCAAATCACTGGTAGTGTGTCGCGTTTCCGTCGGGAGTGAAACCGGGAGCCGATCACATCTTTGAGAGGCAGGTTTGCGAGTCACCGTCTGAAACAGGGGATCGTCTAGGTTTTCTTTTATATAGTATATTATTATTATTATTATTATTATTATTATTATTACTTGTCGGATTCGTGGTACTTTTCTAGCATGCTTAACTTTAGTTCTATTTAATATTGATCAAGGTGGATGGGGGCATGGTTTGATTCTGTCCTTATCCTATAATAACCTCTCCAGCAGCGCTCTGCTTCCCTCCAGTGGTTATGTGGTTCTTCATGGGCCACTCTTTGCGGGGCTTCCTCAGGTCCAGCCACCTTAACGTCCATTCTGGTCCTGTCTCACCGGTCCTGCTGGATCCATTCTGTACGTATAGACTGTTGTGTGCGGATTAGCTAGATAGGCTTGCTAGAGAATGAATTTCAGGCGGTGGATTTAGTGTAGATGGAAGCCACAGGTCACAGCACTGATCTTCTCCATCTATTTGATAAAGAAGCAACAGTTGTGGCAAGTATTTTTATTCGGAAAGCAAGGAAATGTGCAATCCTTTATTGTAGCAGACAGCAAATTCGGTGATTCTTGCAAACAGGTGTTGGTTTAAATGCCAGAATATGACAGGTGCAGTGAAAGTCTGCCTCTTAGCAGAAATGACATCTTCATAGCAGGAAAAAAAAACATTTTTTATATAACATATTGTCCAGTATGTTTTATCAAGTCAAAAACTGCAGTTTGTTATGCAAAAATTCTATTTGTTACTGTTTTAGTACAGTTGGGTACAGTGTTAGGTTTAAATTCATTCACAGTTCACAAACTGACAACATAAAAAATTATATAAAACTATAAAAATTATAGCTTGTCAGTGGGAAATTATAATTATATCTGATGGTTTCAAATACAACCAGGCTGAAAGATTGAAATGCCTTTCATTTTTATAGTACAAAAGTTCTAGTTTATAGTACAAAATTTTCAAAATCGCACATTTGTATAGAAAAGCCAGAGTTTTTTATTAATCAGTTCAGTTGTTGATTTAGCATCCTACTAGCTGCCTTAGAAGAACATCAGTAGTCCTAAGAACTTAGAAACAGCCCATTGTTATAAACCAGAATATAAATACAAAAAGTTAATCCAAAATTTACAGCAAAATGGAAAGACATTGAGGAGACACTCCACGGAGAGAAACAATGAAATCAATATCTGTGTGTTCAATGTACTGAAACAGTGAAATTTAAGTTTCCCTGAGATTTGTAAAAACACAAACATCCTTGAGTGGCCCATAATGATGGACCCCCGCCCACTGAGCCGGATTACCTCTGACGTGAAGTGTGAGGAACAGTGAGGAAGCGGCATGGACATCAGCTGCTTGGGATTCCTCCTACCTGGGACCTCCCCTGCAACACCCCCCGCCCCACCATCAGACCACGGTCTCCACGTCCCAGCTGAAGTCCCGCGGAGGGATATAGCAACAGTAGGATCCGTAGGAGTTGCTCTCGCAGTGTGAGAACACTACAATGCTGTCAGACGGCGCCTGCACAGAGGTGTAGTGGGCCGCTTCGTAGAGAGTGCTTTCCCGGCTGGGGCACAGCCGGTCCAGGGCATAGGAGCCAGACTTGTCTGAAGTCTCAAGGAAGGTGCTGGAAGGGTAACAGTCCTGTAGGTAGCGTAAGACCTCATCTCGCTCTACACCTCGAACCAGTCGGCTGGTCTCGCCCACCGTGGTCGTGGTGGACACGGAATCCTCACCGGAACGGGCCTTCTCGCAGCTGTGGAGTGCCTTCAGATCCTCGCCGCTCCCGCCATCCTCCCTCCTGGGCAGTCCCCGTTTACAGAGCCACCCGTCTCGGAAGGGAGACACCGTGCAACCCTTGGTCACATTGGCGATGAAGATGGCGGCCACTCCCGGCAGGCAGATGGCTGGCCCAATGGCAATGAGCGGGACGTCACCCAGAGTCTCACCCTTAACTCCTGACACGGTGAACATGAACCCGAACACCAGGAAGATGCTGGCCAGGGCAACGACCATCCCGGTACGTGGGCTGATGTCATCCAACCGTGCCGTCATGCCTTCGACAGTACAGCCTCACTCGCGAGTGCTCAGCCTGTGTAGCTAAAAGAAGAACATGAAGGAAGTTTCTGGAAGTCCTTCAGGTACACTACGCTACAGCGTGCTGCCAGTGATCGCCTTCCTCCTGAGGATTTTGCGCTGTCGGACGGGATGCTGAGGGCCGCCGTAAAACATCGCTTTTATAGTGGACCTACCCTCCCAACGTAAACGGACTTGGAAACCCGAGAAGCACCAAGAGGCAGCTGTGCGCCTTTTGGAGACTCCACGTAACGCATGTTGGCAGCCTGCCTGACTTTTTGCTGATTTTCGGCGCCCAGCTTGCACACACCCTCAACCCCCTTTATTGCCACAGATTTTTGGGCCAATTGTTGGCCAAACTTCTGTTCTCCTGAAAGCATTGTCATTGGGGGCTTAACGGGCACCTTCAGTCAAGACGTTCCATCTAAAGGCACTCAACAGTAAGTCACAACTAGCAAGTTTTTCTTGCTAAACAGAATTTGTCCTCCATTGTGAGTTGGAGACAATATCATAGAGGACACCCAATGAATGACCTTGTATGTGTTACTGAACTTGCTAGGTTCAGTAAGGTTGCTCATGGTTCCTTCACTGGGCTTGTTTATGTTTTTCGCCTACGACTTTGCTCACGTTTCGTTTTTAGCATTAGCTGAATGAACAGCGTGTGGACTGGGTTTCACGGGCACGACGCCATCCATCCGAAGCACTTCCGTCTGCTGGGCAGTCTGGGATACGCCTTACGGCCGATCCAAACCCGCAATAAATATAGACCGGAGAGTCTCTTGGGTCCAGCCCCACCAAAGTCTCGCAATGCCATCTAGGAAAAGGATCTAGGTGTTTAATACAGGCAGCCGTTGGCACCTCTAGCAGAGTCATTGGCGTTAATGTGCAATGATGGATGCCTTCATCCAGGTGTCCCAGCCATATACCTGAACGAAGTACGGGGGCCAGGTTACGAGTGGTAGAGTTCAAGGTTAGAATGTGCCTGCAGAAGCCGGTTACTAGGCGAGTTTGAGGCAATCTGATTCCTGGAGTAACGTAACACTTTGGGCTGGATGAATAGTCAGCCTTCACATGAGCCTCCCATGGGACTGAACCAATGCACCCATGCAGTCAGCTCTATGTGATGGCTTACAGCAAATCCTAAAAATGGGGTGGATAAGGGACTATAAATAAGCTGAGTTTGCAGTGAAGACACAACTAATTCATTGCTGATTTTGTCACGTTTCATTTTCATCAATGGCAGCATATGGTTTCATCTACAGGGGAGGCTTTTCCAGCTGTCCTGAAGGAGGTCTCACATATATGCTGAATACTCACTGGCCACTTTTCCTTCACTCTATGGTCAAACTCCTCCAAAACCACCTCTGCTGGGGTTTAGGTCAGGTGGCCAGGTCATGTGATGCGACAATATCACTCTACTTGGTAGATGACTTGGCATGTCCAAACTTTTGACTGGATCTTCATGTCTTTCTTCTACTGTTTTTTCACTGGAATGATGGCTCTCACCCCACTCTGTGTGTTTTGGGAGTTAGCATGTTCTTTCCTAGTTCTTCAGTTTCCTTTTGCAGTTGGAAGACAATCAAGCCAACCAGCATCTCTAGATTGCCTGCTGAGCATGAATATGTGGACATGTGTCCTGCGATAGCCCGGCATCCCATCACGGGCGTAGCCCAGCCATGTGCCCTATGCTACCCAGAATGACCCTGACCAAGATAAGCGATTGGAAGACGGAAGACTGCATGAGTTTTTTAATCCCTTAAATGTCATAATTAGCGAATCTATGTGTGTGCATAGTTTGAGTTTTGCCTAAGCGATTGGCAGTGGTACCGTTGTCACTGTCACCCCTGATGGCTCACCAGTGGCCCAGCAGCCTGACTTGTGGAGCACTTGGTACTTACTGTGGAAGGTGTCGTTGTGATTTGTGGTGCTGCAATGGATGCTCTGAAGGCATCCTTCATGAGCCAGGTCACTGAGCAGGACGGAGGCTATTTTGGGACAACCTCTGTCGTTCTCCAAACTTGCAACTGCTGTTGTTGGAGGTTCCTCCAGTGTGAACCCCATTTCCTGTCCCGGTGGCTTGCTGGCATAGGGTTGCGTCCCAGACAGTAAGAATCTCAGCTTGATTCAGTCCTGGAGCTGGAGTTGGGTTTCAGGGCACGGGGGCAGCTAAACCAGCCCAGGGTGGAGACCGCCACAGGCTCTGCATAGTTTGGGGACCTCGGTGGCAGGCAGTGCCAATGGAAGTGACTATAAACAGGATATAAATGATAAGAAATGAGGTGCAGGGATGAAGAATCCTACACATTCAATGAGTTCCTTCTTTGTGCAGGTGGTTGCCTGTTTTCCGATGACAGTATGGAGGACCACATTTCATAAATGGTCTATATATCCAGCCATCCATCTTCTAGTCGCTTGTCCTGGTCAGGGGCACAGACTAAATTCCTTGGCGGTGGTGCGTGGCCTCTGTTCCTGTCATCAGAAGGTTGCCAGTTTGACCCCCGTCCTCGGCAGAATAGTCACGTCTCCGCTGGGCCCTTTGGCAAGGTCCTCCCCCTCCTGCAAATGCTCCAGGGGTGCTGGATACATCAATGACCCTGTGCTTGGACCCCAAGCTTCTCCCTCAGTCAAATTATGGACATACCTTTGCATACAAAGGTTTATTTGTACTATTCTCTACATTTTAGAATAATTATAGACATCAAAACTATAAAGTAATATATATTGAATCTTGCACTGACCAAAAAAATATTTTTAAAAAAATTAAATTGGTGGGGGGGCATCTCTTCAGGATTCATATGGTTGCTGGTTCGAGTCCTGTAGTTGACAGAGTGATGCCACCATAGGGCCCTTCAGCAAGGCCCTTAACCCCAGTTGCCCCAGGGCCTGGCTGACCCTCCTGTCTCCTCTACACCAGGTTCATGAGGGGGCCTTCTGAGATGCTTTTCCAGCTATCCTAAAGAAGGTCTCTCATATATGTTGAGCATTCATTGGCTGCTTTTCCTTCACTCTCTGGTCAAACTCCTCCAAAACCCTCTCGACTGTGTTTCAGTCAGGTGGCCAGGTCATGTGATGTGACACTCACTCTCCTTACAGTCCTTACTCTCACATAAGTGGAGAGGGTAAACGACATCAAATTCCTGGGGATCTCCATCTCCAAGGACATGAAATGGACTGTTAACACCTCCTATCTGGTGAAGAAAGCTCAACAGAGACTTTTCTTCTTACAAACACTCAAAAAAGCCAGACTTCCCACTCAGCTCCTTGTTAACTTTTACAGGAGCACAACAGAGAGCATTCTCTGCTATGGGGCTACAGTGTGGTACTCCAGCTGCACGGCAGAGAACCGGAGAGACTTGGCCCAGATAGTCAAGATTGCACAGAGGATCGTGGGTACCAAGCTCCCAGATCTGGACAATGTTTATGCTAGCTGACTATATAGGAAGGCTAGCAACATCATCAAGGACCCCACCCACCCGGGTTACAAACTGTTTGTCCCCCTCCCATCGGGCAAAAGATTCAGGACCATCAAGTCACGAACAAACAGACTGAGGAACAGCTTTTTCCCAAGAGCAGTGGCCTTCGTCACACCCCTTCCTACTACAGAACACTGACCATTAAGTCACTGCCACACCTCTGTAGTGCTGCTGATATGCCCTTGGTCACTTTAATCACATTGACTTGTAAATACCTAAATCTGTAAATAACCTGATGATTTTCTCATCCAGCACACTGTAGACTGCACTAGTCTAGGGAATATATTTCTATATTGCATTTTACCAATAGTTACATTAGGTTTATTTATATTTATACTATGTCTACAAGACTGTATGCTATATTAATGTGGTACATTAATGGATACCTCTTCGCTGCTGAGCCGTGAGCTACCAAACAAATTTCGTTGTATTTCTGATACAATGACAATACAATCTCTTATCTTATCTTAGTAGGCAGCTTGGTGTGTTCAAACTTTTGACTGGCACTGTATATATTTGTGTGTCTGTCTTAAAAAGGAGATAAATATGGAATATGTAAAAAGCTTCGCAATGTACCCGTGCAAATTGCAAATAAAAGATCATTTCACTTTGCATTTGATCTAACCCTTCCTGCTTGTGTCTTGCAAACAGGTGATCTTGTCAGGATCCCACATGGTTTGGTCAGAGTCACACAGGAATTCACACCTCAAGCCCAGTGAAGGGCGACAGAGCTAATAATGCAAAACACCAAGTTATCCTGATTCTCTTTAATCTACCGCTGTGTTTTAAATATAAACCAGTTGCTGATGTGTAGTAGTTAATGGTGCAGGAAAGTTAGACACTTGAGAAGGACATTCCAACAGTTCAGACTGATGTATGTCATATCACATATACGCAATTAATAGTAAGGCATTTAATCTTCATTTACTATTTTTAATTTGTCTTCTGGCCTCGGAGCTTCTAGGAAAAAAAACTAGGATGGGTGTGATCCTCCGTCAGAGTGAACAGAATGATCATCTACCAGCACTAACAGCAAGATTATCTATGATTAACAGGGTAATGATCCAGTGATAACACAGTGATCATCTAAAAACAGGAATGTGATTATCCAGCAGCATGATCATCCAGGAACATCAGCATGATAATTCAGGAACAGCAGGGTGATCATCCAGGAACATCAGCGTGATCATCCAGGAATCAGCAGCGTGATCATTCAAGAACAGCAGCATGATCATCCAGGAACAGCAGTGTGATCATCCAGCAGTAGTGTGATTATCTACTTCCATTAAGAGTTGTTTATCTGTGGTATCCCCAGAACAAACAGGTGAACCCTTTTCTGAACATAGTGCAGAAGAATAAATTCGCAAGTTAACTATTTTAGCTTGACTTTCATGACTCTATAAAAAATAAGGTGAATTACCCCAAATATTTCCCAAAAAGGTTTGAAGAACAACATTCTGGATGCAAATTTAACTACCAAACCATTGAAAAAAATAACGACTGAATGAATGAACAGTTGTTGTGCATTTACTAGCCTTCTCAAGAAAGCAGTTTGGCACAGATGTGTCACAGATTACTTGATTATGATGTCCATGAAAAAGTAATCCAGCCGGGGTCAAAATCAACAGTAAACATGGCAGCAAATGATATAGTAATGACATAATCATGCAGTTGTGAAAGCTTAAGATTCAGGGGTGCACTTTTTAAAATAACCCACTTGATCTACCAAAGCAGCTTTGTACCATGTATTCTCAGGACGCTTAGCCAATAAATATCTTGCAGTGTTGTGCCATACTTGCCTCATATACACTTCTGCCTCTTTAATCTGATTTCCATGTGCTCAGATGGTTTCCGACACCTTATCTGAATGAAAAACCGTAATCTGCACCTTACCCTTGCTGTCCTGTTGGCTTCACTTTGCTTGGCCTTGAATTTTCCAGGGCAGTTGTATTTGAGAAGTGGAAGGGGGGGTCTGTCTTGTTTTCTGACCCCTGATAGGGGCAGCCTGCCCTGCAGCAATTTCGAGTCACTCTTTCTAAGGGAAAATTAAGTGACAACAATAAAAAAATTGTAACATTTGGATTTAAGTTCTTATATTACTCCATGCTCCTTTAAATAAGGCAAAGACGTGTATTGCTGTCCGGTGAAACTATACTGGTCAAATGAACCTTAGTTTCACTGGCCAACTTCACCCACCTGCTCTGAACTGATGACAGGGACTGGATGAGATAGACTGTGTACACTGACATTTCCCCTTCTGTGCTGACAACTAGGTACGTTTCTGTTATGAACAGAGCAGATGACACAGCTACTGATATCTATATTACCACCGATGCATCAGCATTTCTCAATACATTCAAATGACTTAACATGTCGCATTTTCTGGGTCATAATTTTAAAAAGGTACCGTTTTTGATAACAAAATGCAAAAATCGTTTCTCGTTTCATAAAGCTCAACTTCTTTTGATCTATTTTGGTTATATATAAATGATTTTATGATATTCACCTTATATGTGTAAAAAAAACACGAATCGATTATTTATTTGGAAAAGTGTTTGTAATACAACAGATTCGAGGTTTGTTGTGCACACCTACAGGGAAGCGGCTATTGAAAAAGACGGTTGTTATTGTCCTCCCGTCCAACAGCAGTCGTGCTCCGGGAAACATAAATTCAGTAATACCGGAAATAAGCGGTATAATCACCGGAAGTTATTTTGAGTCAGTGACACCGGAAGTAAATCAGTGACAGTGACCTCAATAGGTTGCGGGCTTCAGCTACTGCTGTCCTTCCTTTCAACTGTGTTATCTAATAAGTGAAACTGTTTTGCGAATTTGCACGTCTACAACATGTCGGGTTATACGCCGGACGAAAAGCTTCGTTTGGACCAGCTGACGAAACTAAGAAGACAATGGTTGAAAGACCAGGAGCTCAGTCACCGCGAGCCTGTCATTGAGCCCAAACCGCTCGGACCCGTGGCTAAATTCTGGTCCCGCTTTTTGGAGCCGCAAAGTCTGTGGAGGCTCTATGTGAGTTTTCTGGCGTTATTGCGTACGCGTGTTCCGTTTTCCCAGTTTACTTGGCCGTGAAAATCGGCTGGTGGAGTAAATAGTGACTGGTCAACAAATCCGCGGTCTGTACTGTGACAGCTGCTGTGTGCAATCATACGTTACAGCAACAAGGTGTAAAAGTTTACACGTTGTGAAGAACGTACAGTATGCTTGAAAATAACAATAATGCTTGTCTAGCTGGCTGTAAAATAACACCTATCAGTATGCACTTGTTATATTTTAAAATATGCATGCTCATAATACGTCGAGGATAATAAGCCACACTTCCTGTTGTTTACCTGTTTGTTTTTATTGTTATTTTCAGACGTTCAAAGTGTATAATGCAGGAATCTTCACTTTCACACGGCTGCTGATCCCGGCTTGGATCGTGCACTATTATGTCAAGTATCACGTAGCGGTGAGTTTCCACATGGCCGGTTACTATCACTTCTTTGAACGCAGAAGTAAATAAAAGAGTGCAAAAGAAGGGTTAGTGCTATGTGATGCACAATGCGCCTGGCGAAAAGTTCAGTTATTCTCGGTTTTGTGTGTGTGTCTGTGTATAAATAATTATGCAAATATATGTTAAAATAACCTGTTGATGGGGTTTTGAGTCTGCTACAGCAGCAAATGTTTAGTCATTTTGCACAAAACCTTTAGGATATGGATTCTTTTACATGCAGCTTACAGTAGTTATGTCTTTGGTTGTAGAAAAGACCCTACGGTATTGTTGAGTTGAAGCCAAGGCTGTTTCCTGTAAGTATTTTCCTTCTAACCTGGTGTATTTCATTTGTAATACAGTGGCGCTGATTGTGTCAGCTGTAAATGTAAGGATGTCCTGGTCATCTTTTGTGGTAAAACCTTGAAATGGCGTGAGTGGTGCCAAGTCTGACTGCTGGTTTTGGATTCCTCACAGGGAGACACTGTTCTGGAAACAGGGGAGGTTATTCCAGATCTTCCCGAGACTGAGAGTCACGGGCACCATTGAACACAAAGATGGACCGCAAGGATCTCTCGCCAGTGTCCTCCTGTTTCTTTGTCACATGTATATATTTATCATTAAAAATGATGTTCTCCTCAATGCACTCAGCTGTTTTCTGACCCTCATCCACCTCATGCAGATTTTTTTCCAGCCTAAGTTATCTGAGAGGTACAATGTGTTAATGTGTTGCAGTGTGTTAATTTGAAATGAATGAACTGAGCTTAAAAGATATATGTCTTTCAGAGGTGTGAAAGCTCACAGACCTGTACGGTCCTGTTTCATTTCGCCTTGTGTTACCGTCCTCGTGTCAGCCTCTTCTCTCTGCTTCGTATTCTGACGAGAGGTCAGCTGCCCATTTTAATCCTGTCAGCTGACACTGCCGAAACAAACTACCAGACTTCACAGTAGATAGTCTCTCAATACAGTGTCCTCATACGTCAACATTCTTTGAGTAATAGTAAAAAAATAGTCTGCAGTGTTTAAACAATTATAGGAAAGTAAATGACAGTTTTAAATGCTTTTGAAATGTATTTAAAACTGTGGGTGTGCTTCCCACACCCAAGGCCCTTCCCGGGGAATCCTGGCACCGGGAGAGACATTCCTACAACCACAGTCCAAACCTCAGAGGACACACCTGTCCCAACCACAGTGTGAGACACCATCGCAGATACCATCTGCAATAGTGTGAAAGCAAAAATGACCTAATTGTGGAACTGTTTGCCATCCTTACCTCAGGACCACAAATATGTGTTTTATTACATATGAATATTAAGACTGAATTGCAACAGATGTTCCATAAGAAAATGTTTTGCCTAAATAGTGTTATGTTATGCTAGTGATACTATTTTTTCGATGCTCGTTTAATCTGGATATATCACTTGCGCAGTGGACATGGGATGGATGCAATAGCCCTGAAGTGCAAAACAAGACCTTGAGAAACCGCAAAAGGATCTAGGAAGCAAAAACATGAATAAAACAATTGTTTTCTAAACTTAGGGTTTTGTCGAAGTTTTGTGATGCTTATTTTTTGCGTTTGCGTGTATTTCTGCTTCCTTGATCGTTCGTGTTTTTCGTATTCTTGCACTTCAGGGCCACCGTAGCTAGGAGATGTAACAATCTATTTTTGATTTCCATCAGAGGCGTGTGCTTCCTGGCTATGAATGAACCGTCTGTGGAATTTGTCTTCTTGAATCTTGAATGGAATGTCCTAGATAACGATATCAGTTTTGTTCCCTAGAGTACAGTCTCCTGTAGGTACTCATCTCCAAAATTATGCACAATGTGACAGACTACTTAATTCAAAACGCCGACTGTGAGTGTATTGACACCTGGTTGCCCCGAGGTTAATGCCGGGACCTGCGGGTGTGTCCGTCTCTTATGTCAGTTGCTTAAGGGACACAGTTAAAAGGGACAGGCATGTTGTATAATTTAAATGTTTTCAAACAATGTGTCTTTGCACCACGTAATAGTAGTCTAACAGTTTTTAAAAACAGGTCCTTTTTGCACTTAGGTTACATTTCTGTTTCTCACGATACTTTAATGCACATTTTCTAATACATCTGACGGTGGTATGAGAGTTAAATATTGATTTACTCGAACTAGATTAAGTGCATCGCTCCCAGGTACAAAAGCGGTATGACCCGTCGGACTTGAACGTAACCTGTGGGTCCCGAGTCCAAGCATTGTATATTATATTATTAACGGGTCAGGTTCGTGGAGGGAAATGTAAGTAGGTTTCAAAGGCGATGTATTACTCGCCTTTGTACGCAGGCGTGGCGCAGACAGTTACTTTGGAAACGAATCTGAAAACTGAACGATGATTTCAGGAGTAAATTTCTGCAGCGTAGATCGATCCTGGCGCGTTCGCGCGAGACCTGTGATCTCGTGAAGCTTTTCCCCGGGAACATGGCGGGTGTTTTGCCTGTTAAGGTAACGAACTGCACTGGAACTACAGGCTTTTCCCATCTTTTAATCCACTCCCCAGGACGGAATTTGGAGACGCGAGTTTAGCGGGGCCGGTTAGGGTAGCCGGTGGAGGTCTGCAGCCACCTGGCGTCTCCCTGTTTAGTTAAATGATTAACTTCCGCATTTTACAAAACCGATAACGTGGTGCAGCCTCATGGAATGCGGCACTTTGGCGGATTTAACACAGTAGTGGCACTTTTTGCCGTCCTGAGGAAACTGCGTATTTTCACGTGTCCCACCTATAGGGCTGCCAACTTTGGTCAGCTGGCTAGAGTGAGATTTTCAATTCGAGAGAAGTCTACACACGCATTTACATGCATGTAAATACTCTGTGGGGTTTGCACACTGCCCCAACGCTTATGGTGTAGTTGATTTTAGGTTTATAATACAATAATATAAATTTGTCGTTAGATTTTTTGCATTGGAGTCTGATGCGTGAGATCTGGCAGCCCTGCACCTTGTCGATGCGACACTCGGCATCCCTCCCTTTGAACCTGCGACCTTCCGAGTCCTAACCCGCAGACACACCGCCTCGGGCTCCCGGCAATTAAATCAGACATTTCTCCTGTTTCCTTAACATAACGATTGCGCTTTGTTCTCATTTGCTTCGGTCCACTAGATTTCAGTCCCTTGTTATGCTGGTTGCCCGACATGACGTGCCTCATATACTGGGTTTATGCAGTGCCATTGTAAACACCACATTACCACAAACCAGTAGCAGCTGTACTTGTGTAATAAACATTAGAATGAGTGTGTTTGCATCCCATAGCCCTGAACAGTCATTGATTGCGTGATTCTGGCTCAGTGTATATCCCATGGATTGAGCCCAGCTCCTCCCTCTGTTATATTTACATTTTAAAAAAAAACATAGGCTTCCTTTGGTTTTCACCTGGCAGTCTGTTTTCCAGCTGTCATTTTAACGCATATTGTCAAGGTAACTATTTGCCTTTGGGAAATTTTAATTAACTCCTGAATCGAGTGAGTAACATGGATTTGCATGTTTTTCCATTCATTCATTTAACGGTCATGGTCCATCTGCATAAATGTTCAGGAAATGGGGCTCAGTAGGGAGATTAATGATTGTGAACTAGGGTCTGACTTTTCCCACTGTGTCTAGATCGGCATCATTGGAGGGTCTGGCCTTGACGACCCGGACATTCTAGAAGGACGGATCGAGAAGTATGTGAACACACCTTTCGGGAAGGTTGGTTCCTATGAAACTCGAGGCAGACGGTGTTTATTTGTGGGTGTTTGCAGTGATGAAGAGTGCAGATATGATTCATCGTCCCAGGATATATCCTGTCCTGTAGAAGCAGATTGCTGTGGCATCCATGTTGGACTGGTGGAATTGAATCATCGGCGTAATTTTGGGAAAGGGAGTAACCCTGAGGTGGCGAATAGCCAATAGCGAAGCAGAAAACTGCTTCTACCGCCACCAGCCAGACGAAGAGCCCCTGACATGTCCGTTTTGTAATCTGGCCCTGTCAGTGAAACCTATTTTACTTTGTTGTTTTGCTCTGTGTAATACAAGGCACCGATTTTACAGACAAAACAGTCTGGTGGATGTTTTGAATAAGGTACCAGCCCATAAAGTTTTGGAATTTTTTATCAAACATTAATTTAAAGAATCTTTGGTAAATTCTGTTTTTGTTGATCTTTTTCCTGTTTTAAATTTCTTGTTAAATTATTTATTTGTTTTACCTTTTTGCCATGATATAGCCATTGTTGCTGATTTGGCATTAAACTTAAGCACACACACACCACCAGCCAGATTGACCTGTTCACGCCCAAGTGGAGGTTTGTGTCCGGCCGTATCTGGTGACTTTTGTTGCAGGACGGGTGTTGAGGGACAACACTGCAGGTATATTGTATACATCTCATAAAAAGGTTGCCTTTTTTCCCCTCTTGTCTCAGCCTTCAGATGTGCTCATACTGGGGAAGATTAAAAACGTCGAATGTGTACTGCTGGCAAGGTAATAGATGATGAAGTGTGTCTTGCTCTTAGGCAAAGAGCTCTTGAGAATATTTGTTTTGTAAGTCACAGTTCTCTGTATATAAGACTTTTTTTCTATAACATTTACCTTTATATTTATAAACCATCCATATTACATATTCATATTGTATGTATATGGTTGTTGTTTTTTATACTGTTGTGCTTGAGAGACACCATCGACCGGAATCAAATTCCTTGTATGTGTTCGCTCACAT
>JAODKC010000085.1:199659-211020 GCA_026777985.1 Mormyrops attenuatus
GCAAAACCCCCCTCCCTGAAAGACCCAGTCGCCCACCTTAATGGCTGCATGCCTTTACTTGTCTTACTGTACTCGACCCCTGGGTGCCCCTCCTTCCCTCCACTTTTGAAACACCCACACTAACACTTCCGTCACATTCTTCCTTCTGTCCTTCCTTCCCCAGCTGCCCGGTGGTGGCGGCTGCCTGCGGAAGCTGAGTCACAGTGATTCACCTTCCTGGCCACTGGGTCAGCCGTCCCCACCTACGGCTGCCGCTCGGAAGCAGCCCGGTGGCCAGCTGGTGGGGCTTTTTTGTATCTCATTCATAGCCTACTGTGGGTTAAACACGTTTTACTAAACCTGTGGCTCAGAGGGCGAGGACTCTGTGCCTGTGATCAGAAGGTCGCCAGGTCAAATCCCAGGGTCAGCTGAGTGATGTCACCATTGTTAAGCCCAAAGTGCTCCAGGAACTGTCTGACCCTCTCTTCTTAAAAAAATGAGGCTTTCAGTGAAAGTGCCTGCTCAGTAAAATGTACTGAATAAATCACCCTCACCATGGTTGATTCCTTACATGCTTTTGTTTCTTTGCATGCGTGTTGGCCAGCATACCTTGTACATTCAGTGAAAACGTCAACCCTCGGGGACAAATAAAGTTTTTTGAATTTGAATTTGAGTCATCACTGTTCACATTTTACTTAATCAACAGATGTTTTCATTCAAAGCAACATCCTTTTTCCTTTTTTAAGAGTGTTAGCTGAGACAGTCTCTGGAGCACTTGTAGCAGTAAGGGCTTTGTTAAACGGTGAAATCACTCTGCCGATCAGGGGATTTGAACTAGCAACCTTCCGATCACAGTTGCAGTGTCCAAACCCGCTGAGCCGTATCCCACCCCCACACAGGTGACAGTCATTTCGGTGATCTCCGCTGGTGCAATCAGCCGGTTTGTGCGAAGCCACTCGTGAAGCGAAAGTGAAAGTCACTGGTGTGGCTGACAAACCAGTACTGCTCAGCACATCACTGAAACTATGTGGCCCATCCTGAACTGGACTCTGCCCCGTGGCTTCTTTATGGATGCATGCCGTCCTGCAGGTTCCGGCTCCCCCTTATCGGCCTGTCGCTGTCTGGCTGCTGTCTCTGCGCCGCTCATGTTCTCCGTGCCCTCTCACAAGGAGGCGCCGTGGGGAGACAGTGGGCATTTGTGGCAATTTTATCGTTCGAGGGACTGGCAGTTGCTGTAATGGGGAAGTTTAACAACTTTAGCACCAACAAGACCCCCCCCCCCTCCTTTTTTTAATGCACCCCTCCCACCAGATACACCATTACAAGCCTTTAAAAAAATTGGCACCAAAATCGATTCATTGCACATTCCTCTACATTCAGTTTCATTGTCCATGTGCAAAACTGTATTTTAACTGTATTTTTAGCTATTTCTCTGTTTTATGCCTCTGAATTTCACGTTTAAATGTCTTACCTATTTATGTTCCGTTTAATACTGTTGTCTTGCACTATGACCAACAGGATTGAAGTTTCATCTTGGTATATGAGCCATGGATCATATAGCTGAAGATAACAATACAGGCGCTTTCACTTTGACTCGTCATGTGACTCAATGTGCAACAGGTCTGTGTGGACAACGTGCTGAAGACCATGAAGGAGAACGCCAGCAAAGCCAGCAGCATCCTGCTCTCCTCCATCCCCCTCATATCTATGAAGGATTGGTCCGGGATTATTAACTGCAATCGGGTAAGTGCCCACAGTCAGTAACCCTCTGCTGGGGAGGAAAGTACCTTAACTCACTTCAGATTTCTCCATTGTTCCTATAATTCACGTGGTCTACTGTGTATTTTCATGTCAGACAGTGCGATAAAGTAAATTCAATTCGCTTTTGTTTATAATGCTTGTTATTTGGGAGAAACAGCATAGCCTTACAATTATTTTATTTTATTAGCCCAATTATTTTATGTTGGACCTTAACGAGCAATCAAGACGCGGTGAGCCCGGTCATGTTTATCACCTGTTTGACGTAACAGATTTTTACCGGAGTATCACAGTTGTTTTTTTTGTGGGGGGGGTAAATTACTCCGGCGTACGTTGGAAAAAGCTGACTGTCTGAAATTCCATTGTTAATCAGCACCGGTCTAATATCCCTCTTCTGCAATTATCAGATTAAGGAATCCAGACATATTTCTTCACGTCAACATGGCCTGATTTCCAAACCGGCACCTGCCGAGTCACCCCCCACCCCCCACAAGTGGAAGCTTGTGCCAGTTTCATTGCAAATTAACCTCCCTTAATGCGCTGAGCCTTTCGTAACACAGCACCACCGGGAACTCCTCCCGTAGCAGACAGGTAGTTGATAGATAGTAATTTAATACTTTGCCCACACGGATGCAGTGAATGCCTGCTCGCGCCAGACAGATAACAGATGCCCCACGAGTTATTCAGTATCGGTTAAAGTTGGGATTAGACTATGACGTATTACGGTTGTCACGTAAGAATCACATTTAAAGGGCACAGTGTTTTCTCACTACTTAGTGTGTTTACGGTGTTATTATTGCTGTTTGATGACGGGGTTTTATTTCAGTCCACAGCTCAAGCTTCCATAATGCTTCCGAAGAACTAAGGACGAATGCGCCGTCACGTGACCTGCAGACCAATCCCTGGCCCCACCACGTCCGCGCGCCGCTTGACCGATTTAAAAAAAGTATTGCTGTTTTGTGCGCGCGTCCGTCTGCTTGTTTCCTGCCTTTCAGATCAACTGGATTTGTATTTTTACGTAGCCTATAGTATTCATTAGAAATGTTACGGAGCCCCTTAAGGGATCTGTGCGAAAAATACGAGTTTTGTGCACAGGTACCCTAAGGGGCAGTGTAAAATGTAGTATTGAAGATGCTACATTGATTTATATAAACACGTTATTGCTTAAATGATGCATGGTAACCGCTGTATTATCTTGGCACTGACATAGAGGGAAAAGTTTAAACGCGTATTAGCTAGAATGAGCCGTTTACCCCGTGTTGCTGTCTTAACACCCGAACAAAATAAGAGAAACGGCTCTTCGTTTTTGTGTTTTTGCCAGGTTTTGATTGACGGCTCGCAATTCCAGTTTTACAGTAGGTACTTCCGAGGCACTCCCTTGGGATTGAGCATCTGACTTAAATGTGCATTAATAACAAATGTTTTGTACGGCAACCAATTCTAACGAATAAAACTCACTTTGCATAATTTTGTATTTCTTTGAATACTGTAATTTGATCCCCCATGTATGGTCCTGTTCATAAAAATGAGTATCCTGAACTAATGATTCTAGTAAATAGATCAGGTTTGTCATTATGCATCTGTGCTCTCATCCTGGCGCTAAATATTGTAATCTATTGGGACTGAAATAAAGTTTCCATGCTGTGAAGGCAAACCGCGGTATATTATTTCTCAGCTAACCACTGTGATTACTCCTTCTAGAGGTCATTGTAGTGGTTCTTTAGTCGGAAACCCAAACTTTATTTTGAAACTCTGAAAATCTACGTCGATCATTCAAACGATAAATTATACGTTTTCTGTCAGCAAAGAAATTGCGAAAATATCCTACTTTAACCCTTAAGAGAGTACACTGAGTGTTCAGATCTACACGTGAAATGGCTTGCTCAGCAATCTTATATAATTTATATCTACTAATCCAAAGACAGCATTTCTTCACTTTTAATATTTAATGTTTACACTTTGGGTTTCGGACCATGGTTTTTTTCAGTCGCGGTCTCGATGCTCGTGTTTCATTTGGATTCCCATAATGCATAGATAGGCCTATTTATTTAGGGTATTTCTCGTTTCGTTGTGAGAAACCCTGGTTAATAACCCGAAGATGGCATTTTTCTCCTTTTGGTGAGCACAGGCTGCGTTTTGCGCGGCGTTTCCCGGAGCAACGTGACACGCCTGAGGGAATGGGCGTCGCCCGCTCGTGCTTGAAGTCACAAAACAAAACGAAGGGCATACCGCCTCTCCAGATGATTAATGATGTATAAATGTAAAGGACATTTTAAATGGTCGTTGGGATACGGGAGAGAGTGTATTACTATGTATATTTCATGTACATCGCTTGTTAAGTTCATTTCTGCATAACCTTGTTTGCACTATGCGTATGTCTTTGCTCTTTATAATTGAACTTGTTACTGTGGGCTTGTATCTGTGCACTTTATGCACTCTATCTATCTATCTATCTATCTGCATAAAAACGAACAATATTTGAGACATGTACGGTTACTTTCTTTTGGATCGGATATACACTTACCAGTCGTAAAAATCTGACTTTTAGTAATACTGTGAAGTTCATTTAGATGCATTTTCCATAATGGCGACATTTAGCAGAATTGGAGCCCCTTTCATTAAACAGGCACTGATACAAATGATTAATTCGGCTAATTATTTGTAATTGCAGCTCAGTAAGTAAAGCACTGCGCTAACTACGTAAAAGTAGGGCTTCCGAATCCTAGGAAACACACAAAACCGTAACTCTACCCTCCACTCTAAATCACTTTCGATACAAGCGTCTGAAAAATGCAATTTAGTCATCTTATAATTTTATAACGAATTTGAGAAGTTATCGGCTATATTTTTGCCACATAAAGTTTCATTATACTGTACTAATATAGTAGGTGCATAAAGTTATTAATCTTTCGTGGAACTCAGAATTCTTTGTTTATCCGCTTAAAAATCCGCGAGTTGAAAATACAATGCCCACTGAAAGACTTGATTCATTAAACGCACTTTTTATAAAAACTGCCATCAAACCTTTACATCACATTTACAATCGGTAATCTAGATATTTTCAACCTTTATCAGAACCATATATAAAGTAATTACTAAGTTATATATTACTGCATTTGGCTGGGTTAGGCTATTAGACTAACTATCATATAATCCACAAAGAAGAGCGGTGGGAAAATTACAGTTGTTATTAGGCCTATATTATTGTCAAGGATGTACAATAATTGTCCGGAATATTACTGACTAATCAAATTAACCGAAGTGAAGCGGTTCGGTGACGTAGCCTATTGAAAGGTAATAACCACTTCGCATTTTATTCCACCATTTTCAAATTAGTTTCCTCAAACCTCATGCACGCTACCACTTCGTCTACACAATCGTACGTATATCCTACTGATACCTGGAATACATCAAGCATATTTCTGAATACCTAGTCCATCGGTCACAGTGCGATCAATTTATAAAAAAACTTTATAATGTATTTACCGATAGACATTCACATCAACTAAACTGGTGCTTGAACTCAGCATGAGAGCCATATCAATACAAGGGCAAAGTGTAAAAATACAATTAAACGCATTACGTAACCCAGTTGCATTTTTAGTTTCTATTAATCGCTGTTTATGACTTCATAAATGCAATATTCAACGATGTCGTAAAAAGCAATGTTTATATAAGTGGTTATTTCCCCCGCTAGAACTGTATCAAACTTCCGCGACACATAAATTTTAATAATACATTTTATAGTACAAAGTACTACATGAGTTTATTAAATATGAGTCATAATAGATGTTGAATCATGCACTCTACAAATGTTTACAATTTTAATTAAAGAACTGAACCGTTAATGTATTTTTAAAATTATATGCATTCAATACATGAATAAATAAAAAGAAAAACATAAGAAAAAAATAATGTTAAGTCTCCATAAATTAGCAATTCGGTTTATACATTTAAACGCTGATTTAGACTAATGTTTAGCGCTGAATTTAAATAGATACAACCTAATATTATATTAAAATGATTCCAGAAAAGCCACCAGGTCTTGGTGTCCATATTCTCTAGCGAGATCAATTGGTAGGCGATTCCATTGGTCTCTCATATTTAAATTAGCATGATATTTGACCAAAATCTGCACCGTGTCGCAGAATCCATCTCTGGCGGCGTCGTGCAGGGGCGTAGTGCCGGTACTGTCCGGCTTGTTCGGATCCGCTCCGTTTTCCAACAATAACTTCACCACTGCTGAACTCCCCATCATCGCTACCTGTGCAATGAAATACACGTTTGACATTGTGTATGCTTCTAGAATCCATCTGTAGAAAAGATACCACGTTAGTTCATCGCTGCTTTAAATCAATTACAGGACGGATGAAGGATGAGTTATTAATTTTACATTAACGAAGTGGGAGTTTTCAAAGTCATCGATGAATAATAGACAAAATTAATCCCACTTTAACTCCGACATTTAAAGTATTTCAATCCTAATTAAACGACTGTACTTCATACAATATTTCAAATCATTTTGAATACAATACAATTTACAATACAATTGTAGAATTTACGTTAACTGAGTGTACTTGTTGGCCGCGAACGCAATGATTGGAAGTTAATGTAGGCCTATTTAATATAAATAGGAACGATAACCTCCCACTTTACCTAAACGCGAAGGTTAATTTAACAACACGTTCAAAATGAGGATGGGTTTGGTGGCTGGGATGTTTGCGGTCTAAAGTATCCGGGCTTTTGTAAAAAAAAAAAAAAAAAATACTGCGTGCATTTTTCTGCTTCAGACATTTTGCACAAAAAAGGCTTCGTGTACAGTGCAAATAACGTGATTATTATTAACTCATAAAAACTCGCGTAAATACTCGCGTCTAGTTAAAGGTGAAAGAGTGTTCAAAGTGGGCGTGCCCCGACAGTATTCTATAACAGATCCTTAATATTTTCGACAAGGAAAAATGTAAAGATCGATGTATTAAATAAGTTAAGCACCACGCGCAGTACAAGCAGTAAGATTGGCAATGACGTTTAACATAACGTCACATGAACTGGACATACGTGTGATGCAAAATAATGTTATGTAATTTTGAATGCAAACTAGATTAAATGGACGCGCAAACAAATAAACTGCTTTGCGGTCATTTTTTTCAGAACGCTTACATAGACCTAAGTAGGCTATAACAGGGTCCTGAAGAGTAAAAACATGTTTGCCAGTCTTCAGGTATCAGTGACGTTTACATAGTTTGAAAAAGAAACCAAACCAGAACATAAACACAACATTATTTTGTATTACTTACATATATACCATTATATCATGATTCGGATGCCAACTAATAAAACACCGGTTATTCTCGCTGGGTACTCCATAGCTGCACCTGACGAACAGGACGTTGGAACACGCAGAGGCGTACCAACCTGCAGCGGCGTCCGTCCAAAGCTATTTGCGGCGTTAGCATCAGCTCCATTTTGGAGCAAACGTTCCACTGTCGCGGTGTTTCCCGTTGCCGCCGCGGATGCAAGCTCATCCTCTAGGTTCATCTTCGCCTGCGGAGCGCCTAGTCCAGATGCGCGGCTTGACGGAACCGTGCTGACAGGTGCGGCGGCGCAGAGCGCATCGCCGGTTCGGGGGAGTCCCAGGCGGGCTGCTGCCCGACGTGAGTGCCGTCGATCGGCACTCTCCCTCGCATGCGATGAGCCGCTCTCGTATACTTTCATCCAGAGTGCTGCCTCGTCCTAGAACGACGGCTGCTCGCAGTGTTATGTTCTGACTTGCCCGTCGCTATTGAGCCGGACGTCACTCACGCCTGTGGCTGCGCTCATTGCGCACGCCCGGCGCGGCACATATAAGCGCACGGGAGGGTGTTCCTCGCATAATGCACCTCGCAGAGCTCATGGACGCACCCTCCGTAGTGATCTTGGACGGGTAGCCTTTACAGTGCACACTGACGTCCGCCTGCATCCAGTCTTTGCGTTAATGAGCTTGATGGTTTTAACGTCGGCGTATCCGACCCTGCGTGCTCCGATAGTGCAGCCACCAGCCGGGGATCATGCATCTGCTGTAAAATTATTCCCGCTTTCGGCCAGTTTCTCCTGGTCTGGGCCCGGTAATTTAACATTATTCTTAGCCTCACAACTAATTAAACTGGTAAGCTGTATTTATTCATTCGATGACGTTCATTATTATTATTATTATTATTATTATTATTATTATTATTATTATTATAATATGACGCTTCTCTTGACCGCAGATGCTGCAGCTTGTTTATAACATTCTCCCCAATTATTTGACCCTTCAGTGTTTTTTCAACCTTCTTCACAGTTTTTTGCATTATTCTGTCTTAATGATGTATCACCGCACACCCATGCAAAGAACATTGGGGCGACTCTGTTGTGAAAAACGCTATATAAAAATAAACTGAATTGAATTTTTAGTGTTAATATTTCTTACAAAATTGCACTGTATATAGATGGCTTTTCTAAATGTAGTTAGCTTAGTTAGGATTTATAAAAACTACCACACTTACTATATTGCTACTATAATTACTATTAAACAGTTTATTAAAAATTAAATGAAAATGACTTAAATCATTATTCCAATAAGGCGACACAATATATTGAAACAAGCTTGTCCAAATGAATAAACAGATAAGAAAATGTGAATGGACGCACGTGTGTTTCGTAAAGACATGCCTGTTGTTGCCTGTTTGCTAACACTGTCCTGGCACATGCTATGGCCGACATGAGGGCCCGCACGTCGGGAGCAGCCATTGCTGAGGACAGCAGGCGGAAAACATGCCCAGTAGCGCTTCTACGGACCCCGTGGCGAGAGCAGCCAGGGCTAACGGTGCTCCAAGAGGATGAACGCTGTAAGAAGAATCTGGCATAGATGTTTGGCTGACCTGGCTCATATATATGGCCTACATATCACGGTACATACACAATAAAGTGTCCTCGACCTGAATATTGTTGACTGTACATTTTTATTAGAATCCCCAGGGTCACACCCAGTGGGTGGGAATCATCAGGTTTCTGGTTGGGAAATCCCCAAGTCGATGAGCTGTATAAAAAGGATTATAAGTAGTGTAGGTGTTAGAGAGCACAGCCAAAGGGGCTCCGCCAGCATGATCGACAAGCAAAATGGAGTAATCAGACGAAAAATATACGCTATGCAGTTTTAAATAGATGATAAATCAAAGATCCTCGTGTGCTTGTGCTGAATTTAGCTTAAAATCCATCCATCCATTTTCTGCAGCTACTTGCCCTATACAGAATCGCGGGGAAGACTATACCACAGAGGCAGGGAACAACCTAGGATGGGGTGCCAACCCATCGCAGGGCACACTCACACACCAGTCACACCCACATGAACACCTAAGGGGAAATTGGTGACTCCAATTCACAGCGGCATGTTCTTGGACTTGGGGGGGGGGACCGGAGCACCCAGAGGAAACCTCACAATGACACAGGGAAACTTGCAAACTCCACATGCGTGGACCCACGACAGAGACTTGAACCTTGCTTAAAATCAATCCTGTTGCCATATTCTCAACAAAGCTAAGTTTATCTTTGGAGGAGTCATAACGCTTGAGGTAGTGGGCTCTTTCTTCTTAAAACATAGCTTAATAAAATGAAATCACCATGTACCTGTGACAAATAAACAGGTAACGTTTTAGTAACAGGTAACCAGTACGAATCTCTTCAGTATGCTAACAAAAGATAGTTACTAGAAGCTTATAGTTTAAATATATTAGACACCTATTCAATTCGCCTTGTCAGTGCACATTTCCATTTATAATAATGATTGAACACATAATATTTGCATACAGTTTGAACAGTAGGCTTTAAATTCAGACTTAACGTCGCTGTGATATGTAAGCCGGTTAAACAGGAAAATCAGCACATTTTTCCTCTCTGAATTGCCCTCCAAGTACATTTGGCTGGCACTGTGAGTGGGACAGTAAATATGTACGCACATATTTGAAATGAAGAGTAATCCTGTCCTGTTCATTCAGCGGGAATGCTGTTCATTCAGCAATACCTGATTTTAACCTGTACCTGGAGCACACCCAGGTTGTGGGTTTGAATCCCATGTCTGCGTTATGTTTTGTACTCCTGTAGTCAGTGGCAGAACAACTGTACACTGGGCCCTGGGGTAAAAAATGGACCATTCTCCCCCCTTTCCAAATACACACCTAGGGCCTGCCTACGCCAGTTGCAACAGTTGCAGATGGTGAAACCTGTAACCTTTTCTGGAATCTAAAGCCTCTAACGATCTTGCCCATAATGCACTGCGGTGGTCGGTAAATTCCACAAACATGCTTTTTTCGGTAAATATGCATCTCGACAACATAGTTTGACTACAAAACATTACAGACTATTACATTTTAAAATTGTTTTAAGTAATATACCATTTTTTGTGTGTGTTATGACTCCCACCATAATGAGCTTGTATAAATCAAAGTGACAGACATAAAAGTGGCCTGCCATAACTTAATATGATGTATGATGTTAGTGCCTAAATTGTCACAAATATTTTGCATACATGTACGATTTGCAGTTGGTGTGGGCCCCTCAACATTGTTGGGGGGCCCTATGCCAGCTGTGCCTACCAGCCCTCCCCTGCCTGACATGCAGTTTGGGTAAGTAGCTACTGAGTGGTGTGCTATAGTGCCAAATGCTGGATTGATATCTCAAGCTCAGTTCTCTCAGCTGATGAGGTGGGTTGGGCTAGATAATAGTTTAGTCGTAATGACATACTCCCCCTCTGAAGACATATTTAAACACATCACATCACCCTTCTGTGAAAATCTTTTTAAATGGCAATTTAGAGGATGTTACTCAACTCTGTGGCCAAACACATGAGCTTCTGCGAATTTTTGGAGGAGCACTGGGATACTAGGTTTAGATTTATAATCACAACATCAAAGTTTTATTTGTTTGTTGAGCGTTTTTGTGTATCTGTTGGTACACAGTGAAATACTCGACTCTCAATAGTTTCAATAGTATCTGAATAGTTTGAACACAGCATGGTTGATGGTATTCTGTTAATCTAGCTCAGAGGTCAGTAACCTTTTTAAAGCAAAGAGCGATTTTATCCTAAATGTCTGACACAAGATTTACAAAGAACCACAATGGATAGAGTAGATGGTTAGAGATATGATTTTGTAATGCGATATTAGTATGCGACATGCATTTAACACAAAAACAAAACTTCAAGTACAGTGGTACCTCGGCTCACGAACTTAATTCGTTCAAGGACTCAGTTCATGACTCGAAAAGTTAACAACCTGAATCAATTTTTCCCATTTAAAATAATGTAAATACTTTAAAATTTGTAAAAATAATACGTTTACGGATGGCGGACCAATTTACATCTGAGCATACGCTTGTTGGCGGGCTGGTCGCTCGAAAGACGCCAAAACACGGAAAAGAACCACAAAATATCCCCTCAAAAAAACGAAACAATTAACATTAAAAGACTGAGAAACAGTCAAAAATAATACAGTAACTTCTTTGTTTGTACTGTAAACAAACAAAATGCAATTGGCACTATGTGTGAATGGAGAATATAACACTTAAATAGGAGTTACTTAATAATTTATGTTATTAATGAAGTACTGTAAT
>JAODKC010000085.1:211120-221176 GCA_026777985.1 Mormyrops attenuatus
TGTTATTAATGAAGTACTGTAATTTTATGTATAGATATGTGACTTAAAAACCATCACAAACATGTTTATCAATCACTGATAAATAATAAATGATAAATAATAATATTAATATTAACCCACAAATAAATTATTTATATTTACGAAAGTATTATCATAATATGTTAAGACGTGAAAATGTCTCTATCGTTCTGACAAGAGCCGCACGTGGCTGGCGAACAGCAGGTTGCCGACCCCTGGTCTAGCTAGTAGGAACACCTTCCCGATTTTCAGATTCCTTCGAGACTCACAAACCCGGTACACAAAGTTCCAACCATCCATGCGCCTATCCAGTGCATGATCACAGTAGTCCTCATAATTCATTTACATTTATAGCATTTAGCAGAAGCTCTTATCCAGAGTGACTTCCATTTTTATCTTGAATTAAGGGACAGTCCCCCTGGAGCAAGCGGGAGTTAAGGGTCTTGCTCAGGGACCCAACGTCCTAACCACTAGACCACCAACACCGCCACAGAAGCAGACAGAGGGGGATTTTGTCGTTATGACTAAGCTATTATCTAGCCATTGCCCAACCAACCTCAGACAGCTGAGAACACTGGGCTTGAGATATCAATCCAGCATTTGGCACTATAGCACACCACTAGCTAATTACTGACACAAATTCCCCGAACTGCATGTCTTTCACTACAGGTAGGGGTGGGTTTGTAGGCACAGCTGGCACAGGGCCCAGCCCCCCCCCCCCAGCAATGTTGAGGGCCCTCTCCAACTGCAAATCTCACATATATGTAAAGTATTTGTGACGATTTAGGCACTGACATCTCACATAATTCAGGAGACCAAGGGTGGAACTGTCGTGGATGAGACGAGGGTCCCACCCAACATTCACACGCTAAAGAGAGTTCATGGACAGGAATTCACGTAAACCACTTGCCTTTGACAAGAAACAAGTTATTCACTGTCACGCAATTAAATCATGGGCGTAATTGCAGAGTTCTGTATGAGCACAGGAGCACAGCCATCGCATGTAGGTGGTCCTGGCCACAATATGCAGGCTGTCCAGTCATCGGCGAGTGCTGCCTCCAGATCGGGGCAATTCCTTCTCTGGCCTGACTCAAATGCCTGTTCCTGGGCAGATGACAGCAGTGTCTTCAGCTGAGACGAACCCTGCCGGCGCCGGACTGGCCATCTGGCATACCGGGCATTATTCCAGCTGGCTGATGGAGTTATGGGCTCAGAAAAATGCATTATCGGCAATCCCATCCCTAACAGCTAATTTTATCATGCTTGTATGGTGGGCCTGTAAGGGCAAAAGTCCGGGGGCGATTTTTTAATCTCGGTCCAGCCCTGCTTCCTGTGGATGTATCATTTCAAACATGGAACCAGAGATTGGTCCTGGTGGTTTATGCCCATCCCAGATGCAGGCAGGAGCAGACTGAGCTCCCCCATGTGACTGATGATGTGACTGAGTGATGGTGGTTGTGGGGGGCGGGGTTATGTAGGTCAGGTGTGCCGGCTTGGGAATTCAGGCACCTTGTTTCCTTGACCCACTATTTATCCATTGTCTTATTATTCTTTATGTCATGGGGCCAGATGGACGAAAGGGCGTGTGTGTGTTTTTTCAAAATCATCCTGTGAATTTAAAATGACAGAACGCCGTTAGAGAGAAGAGAGCAGCCGCATAATCGCTTTCAGCTTAAGCCTTGTCGGAAGAGACAGATGACGTAAATATTCTGTCCACATGCTCTTTGAAGAGGTTTAGAAACTTTCTGCTCCCCCCCCCAAAAAAAAACACCCAAGCCATAAATAAGTACAAAGTTCTGCCTTTTACTGTTACTTGTTTTCTTTCCTTATTCAAGAGTGATCCGCTTCCTGGGAATGTGGTCCGTATGCTCAGCAGAAGCAGGGGGAGACTGACCGGGCCAGAGAATATCCAGGGGTGTGGCGAGCTCCCCCTGAATGTGTACAAACTTGCGCCATGTGTAGCTGGACCCTAATGGAGGTGGTCTTGCATCTCAACAGGCTATTTTTAACGCTCTGCAAGACAGGGAGACGTGGCTGTAAATCCAATCGACCTTGAGACAGACATGTGTGACAAAACAAAGCATTGCTTTCATCCTATTTACGCGGTAACAACGTTAACCTGTCGCACTGCTTCACCCAAGAAAAAACCCTTGGTACGGTCGGCCAAGAATAGAACTTCCATTGAAGGAACAGATCAGTGGCTCACTGGCCGTTGAAGTGACCTGTGTTCGCCTTCGAAATAACCTCTACGTGTGCCTGTTAGTCCTTTGTCTGGTCCTCCCGTGTGCTGACTGACAGAATCAAAGCACAGGAAGTCTTTTGTAATCGGAGTAGTCAACAACCGTGAAAGTACACGGTCCCCTGTAACGGGAACTCAACCGCCCACATAAAGTTCCGGATCCGCTCCTGACATGAGCAGATCAGGAAAAAAACGCCTGGGAACCAAGGGGGGGTGAAGTGTGAGCAATGTATAACTGACGAGCTTAGAAAAAGACGCCCGTTTAGTCGTAGTAATCGCATTCTTGAGATTTAGATCGGCATATGAAAAACAGGTGCTATTTTGGTAGATTATCTAAATTCAAATGATCTACTCAGATACGCAACATCGCTCGGATCCGTCGGCACATTTCGCCTCACACATAAAGAAGTATCACAAGCCCGGGACAGGCAGGCGTACGGAGACATCTATCAGTGTGCGAGGCCCCGATTGCATCTGGTCTGGTTATAAATAAACAAACCTCTCCTGAACCAATCAAACGAGCTGGCAGCAGCTGGATGAATCACCCTCATTCTGAGCCGCTCGCCACACTTTTCATACCGCTGAACAAACAGGCAGGCAGATGACTGGACAGCTTTGAATTGTGCAGACGACACTATGCTCACGGAAGGTCAAAGGTGTGGCAGTGTTTTCCTGCCTGAGAATAATTTACAGTAACGCACACAAACAGTCCCCGACACCACACATAACAGAAATGTCACCCACCTCAGCTGTGACCCCTACGCCGGTGAAGAATCCAGTTTTCCTTCCCCTTTGGTGTTCTGAGTGATTGTACCCTCCTTGCCTGTCTCCCAGTGCTGGTTTTGTAACAGGGGAGTGGGTAATCCACATAGTGTTCAGCTTCGACCTTTGATGACTGTTTTGAAAGATTTCGTTTGCTGTGTTTTGGTTACGTTTATTGTCAAGATGCCCATATACCACAGTGCAGGCCAGGCAAATCCAGATCAAACTTTCAGCCACACTTGTACTTAATAATGTGTACATGATGTAGGTTAACTCTGGCAAAGCTGTTGCCTTTTTCTTACCCCCGAAGATAAGTATTTTCCAGGTTTTTAAGTAAAGGAAACGTGTTGAATACTTTTATAAGTATATGAGCTTTGTGTGGAGGCTGGCTTGCCGGTTCTGAGTCACCACATCTCCCCGGCATGTTTTGGTTCTTGCCACAATGGGTGGTCGCCACGGTGGGAACACGGTGAAAAGAATTCCACACCGGTTAGTGACAGATGCGAACAAATCGTCTGCTTAACTGTCGCGGCATGATCATTTGTTTGCTTTTCTGTTTGTGATTAAAAGGCAAGAAGCTTTAAGGAGAAATATATCGGGCTCTTCCAGAACATTCCAGGAAGAAACAGAAGGGGGCTAGAAACATAACAATGAGCAATCGGGTACCGCAGAACCGACTCGGAACGCCGGATGAGGGCCTGGTTGAGCTCCAGTGCCGGAAAGAGGAATCTTTGCATCGACGCCCACATTATGTGATGTGTTTATGACATCATAAGTGCACAATGGGCCTTTGAAGTGGATCTGAAACCGGGAAACATCTGTTGGCCTGGCAAAGGATGCTTCCCTTCATACCACCACTTCGGGTCAGATACCGTGCCACGTGTGTATGTGTATGTCTGCGTCTGCGTGTTTGTGTCTATAAGATGCATTTCCACTGCAGAGCTATATCATGTCAAAAATATTTGCTGAGGTTTTTCCGAGTTGGTCTTTTCTTTCCCTGCATGTCGGCCCACTTCTGGCAGAGTCTGCCTACATCAGCACCATGGACAGAACCCACCTGCCCCTCCCACCATCTCAATATCGTCCATGAGTAACATGCACCCATCTCACACTGGCAAACCGGTGCCGTCTCCCTACCCAAAGGAGAAGAAAAAAACAAGAGAAAACAAAATGTATTTCTGCCACATGTTTACATCCAGCATGAAGCCTCTGATCATAATCTATAAAAACAAGTTGTAATCACGATGGAAACTTCCAGAAGCATCCTCATCCTCCCTACAATATAATGTGAAGGGCTTGACATGACACCATCACCTAAACTTTTTTTTTCTCATAACGTGATATTTTTGAAGACTTTGCTACATAAACATTTCTAAGCCTGTAGCTACAGGTAAGGAGCTGTCCCTGCACAAAGATGCACAGCACATATCACAGCCGTACACAGGTATGAATGGCTGCTGTTGTCTGGCCGTGTAGATGCTGCCCAGCCCAATGGGGTTGTGTTCACTGGCCAGCGTGGCCTCCGATTGGACGCTTAACACCTAGGAGATCGAAGTCAAACTGAAATCTGCTTGACATTTCCTGTGCGCAACGCTTCTTGTTTTTTTCTTCTGCCCTTGATGGTCTTTGGATCTATATTTTGCCTGCAGTCCTGAGCTAGAAAAATAGCCGTTGGTCCATCACTGAACCATGAACTGCTTTTTGTTCTGTAGATTTGCCCTTTACGGACAGCAACCGAAAACAGCCTGGAGTTATTTAAATGGTAACCAGTGTTTCCTGCCAGCCCTGCTGAACCTTAACACAGAATCATTCTGCTATCAGATACCTTAACACGACTTGACTCTTCTACCATACACCTTAACACAGAATCAGTCTGCTATCAGAAACCTGAACACGAATTTACTGTTCTATCATGCACCTTAACACTGACTCATTCCGCTATTGGATACCTTAACACAGACTAATTCAACTATCAAATACCTTTACATGAATTTACTGTTCTATCACGCACCTTAACACTGATTCACTGTAATATGACCCACTTTGAACACTGATTTACTCATATCCTACTAGAAACGGTTTTCTTTCCTTTTCTACAGTAACAGGTCAATATTTACCAATGTACGGAACTGTCGAAATACGGAAGAGAGTTCCGGGCAGGTGTGGGCGGGGAAAAATCTCACCGTGATGCTTCTGTGCTCAGACGTCTCCGTGTCTGAATCTCTCCGCCAGTAACTCGTGAGTGGGCGGCGGCTTCCTTCCGCCATCGACCTGCTGATGTTTGGTGAGGCCGGGGGGCGGGAGGGGTGGTTATTATGTGCGACGGGAAGCAGAGAACATTCAATGACAGCAGCAGGGAAGAATCTCTAAAATAATCAGCATCCGGTACTGGGTAATACAAGGAATTAAGTGTACGTACGGTCCATAATTATGTAAATGGTAGCTGCAATCTCATTATTTACAATTTGTGCCAAATAAAACATACATGTCGTGAAGTGAGAAAAATATGCAGTTGAGGTTTTCAAGTGTAGACGTGGGTTTGGGTATTTTTTTTAGTTGTTCTGTGTATTTTTAGGAAGGTCTTACTGAGAATCTCAGGAGTTACATCTTAAACATTTTGCGAATGCTTGCTGAAGTTTTTTTTATAGCGCAGTCCTACAAAAAGGTGACACAAATGCCCTCGAGACGATTAGCACGATGGATTGCATGAAGACGGCCTGTCATACACAGTATATGGGAAGAAGGCGTCGCATATTCGGCCGCTGCTTTTGCTGCGGCATTCTCGGTGACCCGGAGGCCCGGTACTTTAGTCTAAGTCCGGTGATTATCCGCCTGTCGACCTTTGGTACGGTAAACACCAATGTTTCTCCCGTCGCGTACCGATATGCGTCCCCCTCGGCTTATCTCCCTGCGGCAGCCCTTCTGGGGGATCCTCTGGCGGGTACCAAATTACTGTCGCCGATGCAAAGGAAAGGCCGGTATCATTTGTGTGGCTGGAAATGTGCGCAACTTTAAAACGTGAGACCTGGGTATCCGACTACTCGGGAAATGGGATTTGGGAAAATGCGAAAAAGCCATTATAGACTAATTATATATATATATAAAAACATTTATTAACTATTAATTTAATTATTTGGAATGGTCGCATAAACTTCCTGCACCTTGTCTATTTGACGTTACACATAATCCTCCGTGTATCATTATTTGAATTTTTTTTTTTGTTTGCCATCATTTTTTGGCACATTTTGTCACATTTCCTTACATGATTATCGATTACGCAAGCAATTCCGTGGCTTTCTATATTGTTCATTTGCATCGTGTCGTTTTCATTTACACGAAGCAAATATGCTTCATCTGCAGTGTCAGTAGAATTATCTTCTGATGCTTCCAGCGCTGGTTTAAAAGTTTAATTTCGCTTCGAAGAGTAGTGTGTTTGATTGAATCATAATCATCTTAACGAGCAAACATTCAAACAGAGAAAGGACCGCAGCCGTTTGAGAAATGACTTCATCCATTAACGCTTGTCTGACGGATGAGGGGGGCAGACAGGCTGTCTATGCCAGGACGCACACCAATCCACGAAGGGCGATTTGGAGACGCTGATCCTCTGTCTTTTGGACTGTGGCCGCAAAGCCACGCAAACTCGGTGCTAAACTGCAGTCCACGGGCGTGCCCATAGCTGTACAGACCCACATGATCACAGACCCACATCATCACATTACAGATACCACATCATCTAGCTTCAGGTTAGATAAGATTAAAATAAGGTGTAGTGCCATGAGCTGCAATGTGAGAATCTCGCCAAGCGTCCGCAGATCGCAGTAAAAACAACAATGATTAACGACATTTAAAGCAAACGAGGGGCAAATCTGCCGAAAATATGCGGCTGAGCTGTTTACTGCTTCGTTATTGTTGTATTTATTGCGTCGCTGTGCACTGAATTATTCAACCTCAGCGATTATTTATGCTGGAAATCACCGAGTGACTGCCAAAGGTTGGGTGTGTGCGTCCCCCTTCGCCACTCTGACCTAATGGCCAGGGAAGGGCATTTAGCGCAGTTCCAGGGGCAGGATTTTCAGATAGCAGTAGGCTGCCTGTCATGGGGATTACGGATAATCACGTAGCAGACCTCGCATATCTTCTCTCAGTTTCGTTTCACCGCGTGTGACCTTCCACCGTTCCTGGAAAATGTGACCTAATTAAACAGCAGCCGCGGTGGTGCAGAATAATCAGGGTTTCATAAATGTCTTGGCGGAGCAGCTTCTTGGGAATTGCGCCAAGATTGCGTTATTATTGAGAAACTGTATACACTGTTTCAGATCCCCAGAATGCAATTGCAATTACACACAATTACAGAATTGCGACCGCATCTGTAGAAAATACGGTAGGATGGCATTACATTTCGGAACGGTTAGGAAATAATGGACAAGAAGGTGCAAGTATGGCGATTCATAAATTATTGCTGATAAATAATGTTATGCATCCCAACCATGCACTGTGTTCCCCTGCCTTCTGCCATATGCTGCCTGACATAGACTTTATGCCACCCCCCGACCTTGTGTAGGATAAGCAGTTAGAAAATGGATGGATAGAAGCGGCAATATATCCAGTGGACACTAGGGGACAGAAGTAACCCACCGGCGAAGCAGTCCTGTTAGTCTGGAAATCTTGGACCGGCTGAGGTATATTTACTGAATGTTATAAAATCATGAAACGTTACTGTGTGGGTGTGTCAGTACTGTAACTGTAAACATTTTGACAGTTATCTGATGCGTGAGCTGCTTTAAGCAAAACGGCCGTCTTAATGCGCAAATTAATTAAGAATTCACGGCGTTAATCTGACACAAGCAACTTCCAGTTCTGCGTGGAGCAAAACTGTTTCCTGACATGTATTAATTTGAGCTAAATGCCATCAAAATATATGCCGTGAATTCATCTAAAATATTTCTGCACAATTTCAAGACTTTCTAAGTGACCGCAGCAACTGAGTGCGAATGGGAGGAAAGGTTAAACAGTTTGATTTTGTGTGATAGGGGACGTCTCCATGAAATGAGACACATCCAGCCTGTTGCTAATGAATGTGGGTCTCTAACATCTAAATGTATCTCAATTAAGGACCGCGCTGCCCCTGCTAACCCCCCCAGTCCGGAGACACTTCTGCCAAGCATTGTTTGTCAGACCTGTGGTGTCAGTTCCCGCTGCTGAAACTGCCCCCAGGGCCAGGGTGTTTAAGACGGGCGGGCACGGCAGGTGCGAGGCGCGGGGGCGCGCACGCGCACGCGCCGACGTCAGCTCGGGTTCTCCTTCAAGCTGAGCGCGCGGCGGCTCAATCCGACTGATTAATCCCGTAACCGCATTAATTTAGACTCTTCGGCGGCGCGTAGCTGTTTAACACGCTGTCGTGATATTAGGGCCTCTGGTGGCTCAGCAACTGTGTGCCCTAAGCGCTAAGGTCGCGTCACTCACAAGGTTATTAACGAATTAGCGCGACGGGGAGTGACGCGCGGCTGATGGAGTATGTGGACTGTGGAGCCCGGGTGTCTCCGTCTGAGCTCATTCATTCCAGCCGGAAGGGTCTTCGGGAAGCAATGGACCACTTGCCTTGTGCCTGACCTGTGCATCACGTGACTGTCGCGCCGTGCCAACGCACAAAGAAGGGTCCTGTGTCTGTTCCAAAGCAGATTCAGTGGAGGTCAGCTTGTAGATGCAGAATGTAACTCTCTCTCTGTGTGTGTGTGTGTGTGTTAGTGGAGCATGCCCCTGCCCCACCTCTGGCCAACTCCTGCTTAAGTCACCGTGTAACGCCTCGAACCCCTGGAACCGCGAGGCCCCTTGTCCCCCGGTGCTGACCCAACCACTGAGGCGTGGGAGGGGGCACCTAGCCGTCACTCACCTGCCCCACCGCAGAGACGAAACATGCAACTTACTGGCAGATGTGTGACACCGCACAAAAAAAAATCTAGGCTCGACTCCCCAACCTAAACGGCTGAATCTGTATATCCCATATGTGTGCGATTCTGGAACAGTGCATGTAATCAGAATTATCATAATCATTTCTTGCAGCTAAAAGCGTTAACGCGGCGAGCTCACCGTTGAATGAAACCTAATTTGTCTGCCAGCTTGGAAAAAATGTACTGCTGCGAATCCGCCACTAGATGGCAGTGTTTTGACAAGAATGCAGTGACGGTCTGACCTTATTCCCTTAACCGTCTAATTACACATTAGCGCGTAATATTCTGTTCCACTACCATAGATTTTAGATGAATGGCTTTCCATCCCACAGCCCCCTCCCTCTATCGCCCCCCCGTCCTCACACTGTTCCAGGCAGCTTCCCTCAATTACTGTCACAGGAAGGCAAACAGACCACAGTGGATCTCCTGCTCAGCCGTGGATAAATGTTCCCAGGCGATTTTTTTCTCCCCCGCCACAGTGGGATGCCCAGTAAACCCAGTAAAAACACAATCTTATTGATATTTTAAACCACCAGCTTTAAAACACAAGAAAATTTCACACGGCGAATTATCTGGTTTTATTTTCATTTATTTTTTCCCTCTCAGGCAGGTGTTTGGTTATACCGGGCTCTCTGCTGCCTCTGGTAGTCCGTTACCAATTTATTCATCCGTCGACTTTCCTGTGACATTGTCAGATGCAAACCAGGAGATTTTTTTATTCTCCCGTTTCAGACAACCATCTTTTATCGGCTGGTGCTACAGGACGCACCAGGAACATAAAAAAGTGACCAAAATATGTAAATAAAAATTAAAAAGAAGTGGTTTTACCACAAGATATGACGCAGTGTTGATTTAAAACTGTGGACAAACCAAATAGCCACAATCAATGCTGATTTATATAGAAATGTTATAAACAGGAACCTTATAAAGGTTTAAGGCACAAGGAGTCACATGACACAGTCTGAGCCAATCAGACTTCCCATCTAGCTGGACGACTCCAGCTACACTTGACGACCCACTTGTCGTTAGCAACCAGAGGGGCTGAAGTGTCTTTTCCGCACCTCCCGAGATGATTTCCACGGAGGG
>JAODKC010000085.1:271453-284861 GCA_026777985.1 Mormyrops attenuatus
CCCCCCCCCCCCCCCCCCCCCCCCCCCCCCCCCCCCCCCCCCCCCCCCCCCCCCCCCCCCCCCCCCCCCGAGAAATAACGCAGAATATCTGAAGGTACACGGGACCGGTTCAAAACAAAAGGCGCATCGACTCTTGCCTAAAGAAAAAGTAGGGAAGAAGAAGAAGTAGGACGCGCGGAGAGGGCGAAATGGCTGGCGATCTACCTCGGAGCCGAAGGTGAATTACGGGCAGAATAGGTGATCGCTCCCTCCCTCGGTCCGGGCTGTATTGTGCGGCTTCGCCGATTCTAAGCTCCGTCCGCGTCTCCTGTCGCTGTGTGTGGCTGATTGGTGCTGAGGTGAGGAAGCTGCGATGCGGACACCTACCGATCATTGGCTGGAAATTACTATAGAAACATGAGGAGCATCTGGGAGGGGGGATGGCTTAGGGCGCTCCGTGGGGGGAAGCGGCTATGGGAAGCTGCGTCTTAACCTTTTATTCTCCCCTTTCCCTCTCCGTGCGCCGTTTTGTGTCGCGCACATGACGAGGCGCTGGGAAAGGGTCGTGTGGGTTTTTAGGGAAACGTCACCTAATAGGGTTTTTTTTTTGCGGGTTTGTGGTCCCATTAAAAAAAGAGAAAAACTTGTCAAATTAATTAGAATCGAGGAGCGCAGTGATTAAGATAAAATGATCCTACCAGTGTGGTGTTTTTTTTTCTCCAGGAGAAAGACAGCCATAATTACAGAGACCTCCGTGCTCGATGACGAGGATTCATCATTATTATGAATTCATCCCATATCTTGTTATTCGTGCAAACTGGCAGCTGGGTCACACGACCACATGAATTTATATTTGTGCACACACACGGGCACGCACGCGTCGTATATATACACGGCCACTGTGCATATTTTTTATTGGAAAGTAATTTACATGTGTCAAAAGAAAGAAGAATTTAACGATTTCAATGAGCACTTGGAAATAAATTGTGATATAGAAAGACCCATGCCTCTCCATTCACTTAGATTTAAATATATATAATTGCAATCTACGGTTATTTTTTTACATGTACTTATACATATAATGGATCCCTCATCTGTTATGAATAAGTGTGTCTGTGAGTGGGGGGGTTATCTTCCTGAAAGTGGGGGTACAATGCCCCCCGGTCATCCCTCCATATTTAAAGACCGTACACTTATGTAATGGACCAGTTATTAATTCTTGTGTCTGAAATAGCGCTTATCCAGACCTACCACAGAGCACGACATTTTCCAAGTTATTCGATTTAAAAAATATTTCCTGTCTTTAATCTTGAAGTCGACGCAGGACAGCGTGTACCCGAGAAGATGGTGGAAAAAAAACACCGTGGCTGATACCTGCCGATGCGCTACTGGGGCGAAACCGGGGCTCCGGGCGTAATGAGCCGCTGGAGATAATTGTTCATTAGTGCTTGACTGATTTGAACCAATAAAAGCGTTTTGCTTTCCACGGCCAAGTGCCCGGATCGGTTCAGACCAGTCAATCATTAATGAAGCAATTAGTCGCAATGATTTACTGTTTCGCCCCTCGCTAAGTTCACCGCGAGTTCAGAAGTCTTGTCGTCACCGCGTTGCCCGCACTTGCACGGCTGATCCCGCCGGTACGCTTTCATCTCGCATCCCGGCATGCCTGTAATGCCAGCAGCCCAAAGGCAACGAGGCACCGGCAAACCCATTCATGTTATACTTCCCTCCTTCCATTCTCATTGGCTCATTTATTTATTTCTTTATTTCTCATGCCACTGAACTTTAACTGCCTTAAAATCCCCAAGTAGGTTCAGGCAGGGCCGCGTGCAGGGGTAATTATTTAAGGGAGGCGCTGGGATTCAGCCATTCCGTGACCTGCACCTGTGCCATTATCTTTCTCTGCCTTAATGCCCCCACCTGGCCCCAGCACTGGGAAGCAGATGACAGTGAGCGATTTATTGGAAAACTAATGCTTATCTGCTGGCCAAATCCGATCCATTGAGAAAACAGGTCTGCATTTCTAAGCATTTGTTTACTTTCTGAAGAGGGGGTGCGTATATTTTAAGAAATAGCTTCCCCTCTGTTTTGGTGGCACTGTGGCTCTGCAGGTAGGAATTTAGCCAGTACCGGTACAGGTCCAGGTGGTACTCTAGGCAAGATTCACCGCTGGCACCCCCTGTCTGAGATTGGAGGCGTCTCAGAAGATGGCTCCCTGATAGCTGATGGGTTGACCGGCGCTGGCCGCGGCCTCACACCTGGAAGGCAGGGGCCACATCGATCTAGTCTCCAGTTCTGTGTGTGGAGTTTGTGTTGGGTCCGCTGGGCACCCTGGCTTCCGCCAAACATGCGCCGTTAGGTCAAGCAGGCCAGCTGTCTCTATGTGATTATGAGATTCTCCCGACTGCTGGATCAATCAACGCCTCACGAGAGCAGAGACCAGCTCAAACAGAGCAGCCTCAGCTTTATGCATCATGGGGTGTCGATTCAGATCCTGGCTGAAAATCGGATATTATGAATACCTACCCCCCCACCCCGAGAAATAAATCTGCTGAGGTGGTCTAAGTGGCTCCTTGGCTGGTCCATATGTATGCAAAGTCGACCCCCCATCTAGAAAAGAAGACTGATCTCTCGTGACAGGCTCTTTTCCTGGCCATGTGCCTTAGCGTACCCCTCCCCCCCCGGGTTTTAAGCACACTCTGAGGAGTAATTAATAAGCACAGGGCCAGATGTACGCAGAGCTGCCATTTAGCCGGGAGGAAGTAAGATCCTGGAGGGACGACATCACTAAACAGAAACGTGCGAGACACAGTGTGGAAACAGCAACCGGGCTCACCTGGTCTGCGGGTGGGTGTCTGTGTGTCTGTGTGTGTCTGTCTGTGTGTCTGCGTGTGTCTGTCTGCGTGCCTGTGTGCGTCTGTCTGTCTGTGTCTGTCTGCATGCCTGCATGCGTCTGTTTGTGTGTCTGTAGGCCTGTGTATATCTGTCTGTGTGCCTGCGTGTGTCTGTCTCTGTGTCTGCATGCATCTGTCTGTGTATCTGCGTGTGTCTGCCTGCCTGCCTGGATGTGTTTCTCTGTGTGTCTGTGTGTGTCTGTCTGCGTGCCTGCAGGTGTCTGTCTGTGTGTCTGCATGCCTGTGTACATCTGTCTGTGTGTCTGCGTCTGTGAGTGACTGCGCATGTATCCGTGTGTCAGTTTGCATGTGATTGTCTGTGCGTGTCTGTGTGTATGTGTAAGCATGTGCATGCTGTTTTCTGCATGTGTCGTTCTCCCGTGTTCTTGCGTGTTCAGCTTTGTGCCAGATTGACACGTGGCTCTTAATTCTCACCCCAAACGCCTGCCATTCACACGTTCCTGTTAATCAACGGAAGCAGACTCAGATGAACCCCAAACGATGCGAACCGCTCCAGCGGCACTCAAAGTGTGCGGTGCTAAAACAGGACACCATGTCCCTGCCGCAGTCCTGCATCAATTAGCCTACTCCTCACATAATGTGCTCTGCTAGGTTTTCAGAATGCCTCGTTTAGCATGAGTTTGAAAGGCCGCACTAAGCAGGTACGAGTACCGTCAGTCGGAGGGCGGGGGTGGGGCGAGGGTTCGACACTCAGTTCACGAGTGTTTACAGCTCGCAGCCAATTGGGAAGCCGCTGAAATGGGTAAATTTATGTCTGGGGAGCATTGAGCGTAAACACTCTGAGAATGTATTCCGTGACCACAGGTTTCTAGCAGGATACAGTCCCTCATTCGCTATCGAAGGGTCATGTGACAACAGGGTTGGCGGTTCCATTCCCAGATGGGACCCTGCAGTAGTCATATGCAGAAGCCGAATATCCAGAGCAAAATATCCAAAGCGTAGATGGCTAACGTTTGCTAATCACCTCGGTTAGGGACACTGGCTGAACATGTGATTGGACGTTTAAGGATCTTGTGTTCATAAGGCCCATGCAGTTCTTACAGGACTCAAAGGTGGTTTAATCAGAACCATTTCACTTGAAAAGTCAAGGACATTTCAGAGTAGAGGAGGAGATGTACTTAAAAATATTTTGAGATCTTGTTGTTGTTTAAGCATTAGTGTCGAAAAAAATTAAAATACCCTCCTTTGCGAAATGTGCGAAAAATACAGTTTGAATGTGAGCAGTTCCATATGTACGTTTTTTGCCAGACACCATGAAATGTTACTGTTTACTTTGCTTATGAACACTGCTTCATTTCTCGGTGTTAATTAGGGGTGGTTCCCTTGTTCGTTTCGGGTCGGAGAAACGCCTCTGCTTTCTGAAATGAGTCCCCGGTGTGTTTACTGTCAGATAGTGGCTACGCAAATTAATAGACGCACCACACACACACACACACACACACACACACACACACACACATGCACACAGACATACAGACACACACACACGCACACACAGACACACACACGCACACACACAGACACACACATGCGCGTGCTTCTGACAGCCTAATTCCTTCCTGACAAAAAGCCAGAGAGACTATCCAGAGGACGCGGGTTTTCACGGAGCCCACGCTCTGGGGTCCGGCTTGGAACGCCCGTCCTGAGAGCGAGCGCGCGGGCGAGGCAGTTGCCGGCCATGTTTGAAGATGGGGGAGGGTACACAAAAGCCAAAGTCCCAGTGGCAGGGGGGAGGCTGATGTACCTGTATATAAAAACAGTTCTCCCAGCCCGGCTCACCACGTGCCTGCTTATCACACTCACGTTCACAGTCAGGCTGGCAAAGCCAGGACTGAATGCCCAGCCGAATCTTATTCAGGTCAGTTAGCAGTCCTTTGACACCAGTATGACATCACAGGCCGGGCTCCGCCCCCCCTAGACTGGATGAAGAGTAAAACTGTAGTGAAATCTCAGTCATTCCTGTGTTGTTTTTTTTTTTTTATGAAAATGAGATCAACACAACCAAGGATCACAGCCACTGCTATGCTCCTTAAAAAAAGGATCTCTACAGTGTCTCTGAGATTTATTTTATCTTGGCGCCAGGAATCTCAGGGTATCTGAAAATGACATTACAATAAAACCTTAACTGCATCATCTCCAGACCTCCCGTGATCATATAGCTCAGGCTAAAAGTCAGTTTTTTTTTTTTTCATTTTAAATTTTGAATCCCTTTCTGTTCTATTTATCTGTCCCACAGAATATTTCGGAGAAATAAATCAGTGAAAAACTTTAATGCATTAAAAAAAAGAGATATCAAGTGAGAAAATGAGATATTCATTTAGCATAGCAACACTGTCCCACAGGCTGCTTCGCGGTTTGGATTTTGTGGTTTCGGCATATGGCAACTCAACATGGTCTCCCTCCCCTGCGGCTACGGGTGCGAACGCACTCACACCGCTAATCGGCTGCGGGGTGACGCGGCGGCGGCGGACGCCGGATGGCGAGAGAGCACGCTTGGGACCGTTTATGGATTTATGGCTGGGGGACGTTAAGATCCAATTCCAGGTGGGGAGCAGCTGTTGGACCCTAGAGCGCTGTGTCGCTTTCATTGGGCTCTGGAGTGCCGTATTTCCAGCATGTGCGGCCCTGAATTATATGCGACGCATTAAGAGCAGGCGCGAGGCACGGGAGGGTCTGCGGGCTAAATGAATAATGTCCTTTTATTTTATTTTACTTTTATTTTATTTTTTTCCTGCGACCAGCCTAGCAGCTGTAAGGGGACTTCAAATGGCCATAGTGGGAGCCGGGGGAAGTGCGTAACGAGCTGGGGGTCTGCGGGGTTCCGGTCACGGCAGGAACCACAAACCAGGGGCCCGCAGGGCTCCGGTCACGGCGGGAACCGCGAGCTGCGGGTTTGTGAGGCTCTGTTCTAAGCAGGAACTGCAACCTGGGGATCCGCGAGGCTCTGGTCATGGCAGGAACTGCGAGCCAGAGTCGCAGCGCCAATCGGGGGAATCCGATACGGAGTATGAGCCCCCCCGCCTCGCGCTATTAGTGGTCCCCTGTCGTGGGGGGAGGGCATTCCTCCTCGGAGCAGAGCCGCTAATAGTCCTGGGCTCGTTTTAATTAATTAATGAACACAATTAAGCTTTGTAATTACGCAGCGTCGCCCGTTGGAGCGTCCGCCGACCGGGGCTCCCAGTGGGGGGGAGCCAGCGTGGATTAACAAGCATAACGATGATGAACGGCAGGGGCGGCGGCCTGTGTGGCATCGGGCTACGCGCCTGACACGCGCTCCCCTTGGTTGTCTGCTTCACTAGCGTGGCTGGTATACCTCCTTCTGCTTCCCAGCGCCTCTTCACATCGCCCAGGGTTGCCTTGTGCCTCCCTGCTCCTCCCTGCACCTCCTAGTGCCTTCCTACCTGCTGCTGTGCCTCCCCACCACATGCTTGCCCCTCCCACAGTTGTCCTTTGTCTGCCTGCACCTCCCTACTCCTCCTAGTGCCTCCATATGCCCCACTGTCTCTCCCATGGTTACCCTGTATCTCTCTGCACCTCCCTGCCCCTCCTAGTGCTTCCTTACCCTCTGTTGTCCCTCCCATGGTTGTTCTGTATCTCTTTGCACCTCCCTGCTCCTCCCAGGGCCATCCTGCCCCCTGCTGTCTCTCCCACAGTTTCCCTGTGTCTCCCTGAACCTCTCAGCTCCTCCTAGTGCCTCCCTGCCTCCCGCTATCCCTCCCACGGTTGCACTGTGTCTCCCTGCATTTCTCTGCATCAGGTACCTGTGCTAGCATGCAGGGAAATCTCGGTTACTCCAGTGTACCAGTTCCAGTTCCCATTGTGGCTGACAGTGCGCTGCTGCCCCTCGGATACGGACGTCCCAGTCCGGCTCTGAGCCACATGGGATCCATGTTTCATACTGGCTCAGTCTGGACTGTCCCTCATCGCTACTGATTTAATCTGTAGTTGGTTCCCATTTTGAAAAAGTGGGTCTTATTTCGGTGTCTAACCCAGCTGAACTGAGCTATTCCACAATTCTCAGAACTACAGCTCATATTAGGGAAAGACTCAGCTTGGAGAAATAACGATCTTGGCAAATATGTGGTAAAAGTGTGCACACATACATGTTTACAAGCAGACTGCACCCCTCCTCTGTCCCCCCTCTTGTCTGACCACGTACCCATTCCGCACCTGGCCTGAATTACATTAAAAAAAATATTTTAAAAACAGCTTCGTTAATCATTTCTTCATTTTGTTTCTGGATGACACTGACCCAGCATCGGAAGCAGAGACTAAAGGAAACACATAGGAGAGATAGAGACCCCCCCCCCTCCCCAAAAAACACCTTGCTGTTGTTTGAGCAAAAAAAAAAACAGCAGAAATAAAAAATGTGCAGGAAAACTCTGACTTGTCATGCATTTACCAGGAAGATGTCACCCCCCCTACCTTTCCAGAGAGGGAGAATTCAGCGGTGGATGCGCACAGAAAATGTCGGAGGGCTGTAATACGAGGCCCGGCCTAGAAAGGAAAGAGGGCCGCGAGCAAGGCACCCTAAAAGCCGGACCCTCCGAACAGGAAGGCGTTTACGGTGCTGGTAACTTTCATCGATACCGGATCGATGTACTTGGTGTTCTGTGATCACCCTGCAACCGTGCCTTTAAACAAATAAGGAATCTATTTGTTTACAGCTTTATATGTTATACATATAATATTTACCTGAAGTGATATATTGTACTTCCCATAATGCCCTGCAGCTAAAGAAGGTTTTTTTTTTTTTTTCTTTGAGACACATCTGGCATCGGCTCTTCATCACGCACCCGTATCCGAGTATGCGTGTAAAAGAACACAGAGAGGCGGTTTTGGGGCGCTCATAGTACTGACAGACAATTCGGCTTTGGCTCAACGAAAACATCTGTCAATCCTGCTTTAAACACAATACATATTTTGCTAAATATAGATAGTAAATTATATAGCAAAATAACAAATAGAAATATAGATATGCTGGCAGTATGTAGATAACATGTCCAATGCACGGGTGTTAATTAGCTTCGTTTTTCATTAATCTCAGCAAATTGCGGGATATACTATCTTCCTTTTATTCTGACACTGCATGCTGAAAGTTCTTTTCACGCGCCCGAAAACCAACCTCGCTTCCAAGCCGAACAGCGCCCTCTGCTGGCAGCACCGTAATCTAGAATTAATGGAGGAAAAGATCCGTCGTCTTTCATGCATCTTTAGTAATTCCGTATCGCCTTCGGGTCAAAGCGATTTTGAGCCAATCCCTGAGAATAAAGAGCATAAGGCGGAGTACAGAACAAGACAGAATCACGCACATACATACACGCACACACACAGGCGCGCACGCACACTCTGAAAATATTCAGGCAATTCAGAGTTGTCAATTTACCCGGACACATACAGCGAGAGCAGAAAAAGTCCACAAAGCCACGGTATGAGATTCAAACCCACAACCTTGCAGGGAAACGGCAACAGCGCCCCCTTTTGAGCAGGTATGCGAATCGAGTGCTGTGAAATGTTTCATTAATCCATCCATTCCAACTTCCAGTTGCATATTCAGGGCGGAGCTGGGGTGAACCTAGAGCCAATCCCAGGAAGCACAACAAGCGGAATGAGAAAAGTCAGGATGGGATGCCAGTCTTTCATGGGGCATCTGCTATTTACCCTAATTCCTAGGTAAATGGGTGGGCGGTTGCACGCAAATTATATACCCTGCAGTAAGCACTGATATCGTAGCTGACTAGACCTGTCCCTCCTATGGCAATGGGACATGGGGATGAGGTAATGTCAGAGAAAGAGCGCAGGATCTCGACGCATGAATGATTGCTGCCTGTCGCAGCGTGATGCAGAAAATGCATTAAATGCGTGAACGTGTCGCAGACCTTGGTGGCCAGGGTTGCATGCTAATGTAATGGGCAATGAACTTTATTTCACATGCAGCCCCCCCCCGCTTCCCAGGACAGATGCAATTAACGTTTTATTGGACGCTGTGCTGTAGAGGAACCGAATCGCTTAGCTGGCGAAAAATAAAATGACGACATTTTGCCTTTTGGTCACGTTGTGTGATTTTGTGGCCATCCAGCTCCCGATGTGAGGATGCAGCGTCGGTGATACATCTCCCTAATTAGGGGTTTCACTCTGTCCCCTTGCCAGGCCCCCCCTCCCCCACCTCTGTGCCTCTTCCTTCCCTCCCACTCCGCCAGTTAGGAATCTAATGAGACTCGTACGTTTATCCGCTTATCTGCAGGAGAGCGTCTGCATCTCTACCACGTCGTTTAGGGGGCCCTCATTATTCACGCAGGATCAGCTCGCGTCCCCGGGGGTCACTGAGAAGTGGTACAGCATATTTACGGACAGGATACTTCGGTCTGGCCGAATGTTTTTTTTTAGGCCAAAATGGCCTGAAGCTTTCAAATCGTGGATGTCACACTTCCAGTTTTAAGAGCCTTTCACTGAGACCAAAACCTTCCCATTGTATTTGAGATTGTCATCCATCCATCCATCCATCCATCCATCCACCTCCCACCCGCTTATCCTGCTCAGGGACTCAGGAATGCTAAGGCTTTCAAATAAAAGAATGCGTAATATTTATGAGCTTGTGTGTGTGTCCACATTTCAGAGCAGTTCCCAGGTCTGACCACTAAGGGCAGTGTTGTAGAGGACTGGAAGATCCTTCTGAAACCTTTTGTCAGCTTCTCACCTCACCAGAAAAAAAGCAAACATTTATTAATGAGGTAGGATTCCTGGGTAAATATCTTCATTCTGCTTCATTTGGTCTGTCTTCCTGATGGATGTACCAAACACTATACGGCAACCCAGTGGTGAACAGAAAGACTTGCATGTAAAAACCCGCCTGCAGACTGCAGCGTGTCGAACGTTTGGTGCTACCAGCACTTTCACGAACTGGCCCAGCTGCCCTTCACCAGAACCTTCAGATCCAGGTGTCGCCCTTTGGGTCTAGAAGGAGGAACGCAGGACCGTCCAGAACCGCCCCAAAAAGATTTATTTTCATGATAAGGTTTGATCTAGATATCCTTGATTTGAGGAGATGACAGGATGGGACAGAAGGCTCTAGGACTGTGTATTTGGGACGTGTCATGTGAGGTGTCTTAAAATCGAAGCTTTGACGCAGGTCTGGAGGGTAAAACTACGAGTAGATGCCTCTGGGGGGCCATTCGAAGGTATGATGGCCCCCCAGGACTCGGCTCATTGACAGCTAATCCTCTCAGTGTGGGGGGGGCGGGGGGGCGCAGTGCTCCTCCCATTTTTCCGACATAAACAGAGAACCCACGTGGAGACGTCAAAGCCGCCGCACCTTCATGTGAATCATCACTGTCAGATGCAAATCTACACGAGGTCGACACATGGTGTCGCTTAATGCTTGAGCGGTCATAAACTGTGTGATTAAACCGGGTTCCAATTCGGCCCCGGGTGCCATTTTCCTGTTTATTGGGCAATGTGAAATTCTTAAAGTCAGCTGGAAAAAGATTCAGAAATATGGTGAATAAACCAACATGTGAGACATATATCAAACCAGAAGCTAATATGGGACTTCCAATTCATTCAACTCAAGGCCTGTTTATTGAAGTACCAAAAACTGCATTTGAAGCAGCATACTGTAACTCTTGTCTCCTCGTCTGGTTAGAGGAGCAGTAACTGAACCTGTAAGGGAGGGGAGGTTGTAGGAGATGCTGGGACATCTGGGGCAGTCCCATTCTCGCAGGTTCACATGATCAGTCATCATGAGGTTCTCACAGCCACTCCTGAACCGCAGGTGAAACCGGAATAGCTAGAGGAAACACGCGGCGACATATGGAGAGTGTGAGTTTGCAGCACATACAGATGCTGTGAGGGAACCGGAATGTGCAAAAGTGTGGAGCGCATGTATATCTCAGTGCTGCTGATCTGAACGGCCGTCCGGTTCCGTGGTTCTGAGCTAAACACAGCCCGAGACACCCAGCTTCAGCCTGTAGACCAACATGTCTCCTATTCTTCAACCGGATGGGCCTTTGGTAACCGCTACACATACCTCCCCCCCCGCCCCCCCCCCGCAATGCAAACTTCCTGGCTTGACGTGAAACTTGACGTTACTAAGAATGGCGACAGCCCAACACCTACTATTTTTTCTTTGTCAACGTAACAAGCAAGTGGAGGGGCTGGATATTTCCAGCGGCTACGGAATCCGAGCCGCGATCTCTGTTAGCGGTTAGCCGTCAGGGAAAAGATAAAGCGATCTCCTGAGGAAGCCTCATATCTGTGACAGAGGAGGGGCCTCCAACGGGCCCGGCTTTCCTGTACCGAACCAAAGCTGCCAAATTTAGCAGGACGTTGCAGGAACTGCGTCGGTTCTGAAGTCAGTCGTCAGGGGGATGAATATGTAGAAAATAACGGAAGGCAAATAGATTCCATTAAGACTTTATTGAGGCTATATTAATCTTTTTAAGAAGTCAGAGGCAGTGATGAGGGTTGGGATTCCAGCTTTCAGACAGCTGTCCCGGCTGGTCACCTAGGACACTGGGGATCTGGGTACGGCGACACTGTGCTCAGTCCTGGCCGGGTTTAAAACCACCCGATATCTTTGCTTGGGAATATGATTGAGGGTAGAGTCGAGGATGAGGTCGCCGTAGCAACTGCGCTGACAGTTTTATTCTTAAACAGGAGCCAATTCCTCCGTGCGTTAAGAACGACCAATGGGCTTACCCTGTCAGGCTGCCATCCTACCAATCACTGGTGGGGGCCGGGGTTTGAAGAAGAAATGTTATTTTATCCTCCAATAAGGCTGTGGTTCAGATTGCGGGATCTAAATTTGGGAACTTGGCAGAAAATCAGGGGTGTGAACTAATGGCGCCCTTGCAGGAGTGGGTAAAAAAAACACAAAAAGCTCCCCGTCGGCTATAACGTCATGACAACGTAAAATAAATGCAGTCTTTCTTCTGAAGTTAATGAATAATATACTGTATCATTTTGGAATATTAAAAGACAAAGGGTTATGCCGATCGAGTCGTTTTTGAAGTTTAAAAAGAAATCGTGGCCCCAGAATAGAAACGCGCGTATGATCGAGCGTGTTATCTGCTCCCTCGCTGTTTAATCACGCATGGCGTGCTCATCCCCAAGAGAATGGGAAATTTATGGAAGGCTCCGACTTGGTGAGATTTTTATTACCTCCGAGGCGGCTTGTTTCCTGAGACAAAATACAGGACGGCTAAGGAAAGGGAAACCACTGGCCCAGGGGCAAGCATTCTGGGTTTGGATGACAGACTCACAGACAGACAGGGGCTATGACGATTACAGGTGGCGTATATATATGGCCAGCATACCCGGGCTCTATATGGCACTGTAAGACAGGCCGGGGCATGGGCGGAGCTTGCCCAGGCACCATAAGGCGGGTCAGAGTGTGGGCGGAGCTTACCCAGGCACCATAAGGTGGGTCAGAGTGTGGGTGGAGCTTTCCCAGGCACCGTACGGCAGGTCAGAGTGTGGGCGGAGCTTCCCCAGGCACCATAAGGCGGGTCAGAGTGTGGGCGGAGCTTGCCCAGGCACCATAAGGCGGGTCAGAGTGTGGGCGGAGCTTGCCCAGGCACCATAAGGTGGGTCAGAGTGTGGGCGGAGCTTACCCAGGCACCATAAAGTGGGTCAGAGTGTGGGCGGAGCTTGCCCAGGCACCATAAGGCGGGTCAGAGTGTGGGCGGAGCGTACCCAGGCACCATAAGGCGGGTCAAAGTGTGGGTGGAGCTTTCCCAGGCACTGTACGGCAGGTCAGAGCGTGGGCGGAGCTTCCCCAGGCACCATAAGGTGGGTCAGAGTGTGGGCGGAGCTTCCCCAGGCACCGTAAGGCAGGCTAGGGTGTAGGTGGAGCTTAGAGGAGCACTCGATTTAAGGAAAGCCACAGAATATCTTAAATGGAAAGTTCGCTCTGAAGCTCACTTGGGATTTGAAGCTTCTCTATGGGACACAGAAATGTAGCAAGAAATAAACAAGGCAAGTTTGGAGGGGGGGGGGGCAGTGCCTGAGCACCTACCTGTTTTGCCCAAATTATTTAATGTGAACTCTAAAGTTACTGAGTGCCTCTTTGTTAACCCCAAAAAATCTCTGCACAGCCATGAAATAATAATCAAATAATTTCCATGACTTCAGGGTTTACATTACGTTCTTTGGTAGCATACATATGTCCTTTATCCTATGAGTGATTATATTGTACATTTTTTTAAAAATAGGGTGTCCCTTCAAATGAGGGGACCCCCACCCCTTCTAATCACTAGTCTGTTAGTGACCCCCACACGTCCTCCATCTCCCCGCACCATGGGAATGAAGCAAAAACCTACCAGCAGTGGGAAAACGTGCCCCGAGCCGGGGGGCGCGCGCCCCCCCCGGGGGGGGGGGGCGGCCGGCGCCCCCCCCCGGGCGGCGCCGCCCCCCGCCGCGCCCCCCACCCCCGGGGGACGACCCGCCGGGGGCGGCAGCCGCCCCAGGCCGCCCCCCCGACGACGATGCTAACCAACAACCGAGCCACGCAACAG
>JAODKC010000085.1:290864-327459 GCA_026777985.1 Mormyrops attenuatus
AGCCACCCACCCTCGGTGATGAGAGCAGACGTCAGACGGCCCTATGAATATTGATGCGGAGGACAGTCTGCTTCACAGAAGAACAGAAGGAGACAAGATGGCCGCCCTGTAGGATTGTGTGAAAGCACAGAGCCGGACGGTTTGCCGGAATTCCGTGCGGCGGAGGGACGCATCACCAGGTAAGCACTCTCGCCCGCGTGGGCTTTCTGTCCGGGAGGCTGTGTTCCTCCCCCACTGCCGTCTGTTTTTGTGCATGTGGAAGCCGGCGCTTGGCTGTCGTATGTGAGAGGCACCGTAATAGGGAGGGAGGTATTAATAAGCTTTCTCCAACATGGCTGACATTTCTCTTTTCTGTTTTATTTTCTTCTTTGTAGTTACGAAGTACAGCTAGCCTTGTTGTTTTTCTTTTTTTTTCTAAGCCCCCCCCCCTCTTTTTTTGTCTCTGGACATTTTCTCTCAACGTTTTAGGAAACAGAGACATTTAGGTGACTGTACGGCACTCCCCCCCCACCCTCGGTCATTATTCACAGATGCGGCTGCTTAGGAGGCAGAGTGGTCTCTGTATACTGCCTGTTCGTACAGGACTCTACTTCATTTGCAGAACCTGTAAGCTGAAAGTTCTCAGAATTTTGGGGAAACCTTTGTTTTTAATAGAATGTACACTCTTTTCTGAGTGTCTGAAGCTCTCTTACTTCCCCCTCTGCTCTACCTTCCTCTGGTTATTTTCTGAGTGCTCGCGTGTCGCCGCTTTGGTTAAAAGGCTGGGGGTAGCTGTAAATACAAAAGTGCATGGAGCCCCCACTTTCCTTCCAGACAGTCCTTAGCATTCTGTGTCCAAATAGCAGGGGTAGGTAGCGTTACTGCTAGCTTTGTGCATCCTACGAATGATCCCCCGGCACACAGACACAGACACACACAAATTCATCAGTGAGTGACAAGCAGACACAAAGAGTGGCACAGTCCAAAAGGGAGCGTGTGTGTGTGTGTGTGTTTGTGGGTCATGTGTATATTACATTGTGGGGACCAAATGTCCCCACAATGTGATAAAAACCTGTTACTTTGACATTGTGGGGACCATATTTTCGGTTCCCACAAAACCCAGTTTTATGAATTGCAAAAAAAAAATGAACATGTCAAAAGTCTTGTATTTTGTTTGGTTACTTATGGTTAACTTTCGGGCCGGGTAGAAGTTAAGGCTGTCATTGTTGGGATTAGAGTTTTGCCCATAGAAATGAATGCAGAGTCCCCAGAAAGATATGAGTAGAGGTCTGTGTGTGTGTGTGTGTGTGTGTATGTGTGTGTGGAGGCCGGCAAGGGGAGAATTGTGATGATTTAGCACTACAAGGTCAGAAGCTTTAAAGGAGGGGTGGGGGGGGGGGGTACAGAAAGAGGAATTTGGAACAGGTTTCTCGAGCCTCTCAGAAGTTATTTTTTTATTAAATCACATTTCATAACTCCCCCCTCCCCGTTTGCTGATTCGCTCCATATGTTTCAATGTAAAAAAAAAAGAATAGTGTTTTCGGAGTATTTCCTGAATGGGCTTCGTAAACGGTCTACACGTCCTTGTTAACGGAAATCGCGTAACTTTGTGTGCTCACTGACTGTGTGTGAAGTTTGCATTCTTGCGCTCTGCTGTCGTGGTTACCAGATGTACCGGTTCTCCAACGTTAATATACTGACAAAGAAAATATGACACTTAGGACAGGAAAACTGCTGTGTTTCATGAAAGGCTGTCAAAAATAATGCTCATTAGACGTAAATGATCATTTTTATAGCTACTATAAAAGTAATGCGATTCACGACGTAAATCACTTGATTAAAGCATTTTTTGTGGGAATGAGTCTTTGCCATTTGTAATTTGTTTTGCTCGAGTAATGCCTGATGTTGAAAAGTGACCCTCTCAGTGGTACCTTACCCACTGTTACTCCACGCTGTCACCACTGACCGCGGACCGTAAAGGAGAAACATTAGAGACCCTGACTGTAGACAGTTTACATAACAAAGTGAGGGCCCCACAGACCTGAGGAGAGGGCCCCCAAACAGGGGCCACTTTCCATCACAATACACATAAAGGCATTAGTGGGGAAAACAGGACCAGTAATGAGGTGAGGCTGATGTCATTATGCAGGTAGGTAGAAGACGACACGCATGTTAAACAGACCTTTAACACCCAGTAGGAGGAACGAGGTGCAAATGGCTGCTGCTTCACATTCTAAGGTATTAGCTAACACGTTAGGATACACTTCAGAGCCCACAGGAGGGGGATATGACAGATAAGTACGCTACTCGTTTGTGTATTTAGGTTGTGTATTCCGAAGCCTCTGTGTCGTGATTGGCTGCCTGCAACCTGAGGGGCGGGTGCTGGTGTGTGTGTAAAATGCAAATGTTTGCGAGGGGAATACGACAAACTTGCCCTAACGTGGTGGTATAAATAAACTCTTCATTGATTAAAAAAAACAAAAGCGACGGAGGATCTCATTTAGCGCCAAAAGCTTCTCAAAAAACAATGGATCAATATACAGAAATAACAAAGATGTACTGGGCCATGACTTGACGGGCAGGGTCTTAAAGGGACGGCACCTAGTAAAGGAAATTCGGTCTTCTTATGATTTTGAAAACTTCTGATATCCTTAAGACCTCTTTTCAATCATTATTTCCATCAAATGCTTAGACCTGGACCGTCACTCCACAGTTTTTCTGAGAAACGAGGCGGTCCCATTGTCACCCATTCTGCATGTGTTGTGCGAACAGTCTTTGTTTTGATATAGCGAGCGTGTCGTGGGCAGCCAGCCACGCCATGTCAGCATTACTCATAAGGAAAGATTTGTGTGTGTTTAGACAAGTCACGGTGCGAGCGCAAGAGTCCTTTAATTGGCAAGGTTTACTTATTGTACTGTGTTTCACCAAGTTAACATATTTGGGATTGATGAACTGTGAGAAGAAATGGCCTACAAAACTCATGGACCAAAATCACAAACTTAAAATCCAAACAGATCACTCTTTTGCCACAAATAATGTGTGAAAAAGTTTGTCAGTGACAAGAAAAAGATGCACATTTGTTTGTGTTCATGCTGACCCAATCAGATTCTGAAGAGGCTGGAAGCTCGCACCTGCTGTCAACTCAGTACATTGGATTGTTTGATAGTCCCCACATGGACTAAAGAGTCCGGTTCAGTTGGCTGCAGATGAGTTGCAGTGTGCTCACTTGAGTCGCTTCATATGACTGCCTACCTTCCTGGGGGAAGTATCTGTCTCTGTTTATTGCAAAAGTAGCTGGTAGCTCTTGCCTGGCAACCTTACAGACGCACGATAGAATTGGAGGGAAAAAGTTGAGGACCTGAAAGGAGTCCTGGGATAGCAGGGAAAATGCAGATCTGTAGTTTACAGTCAACGGCAGTCATGAATGAACTAGTGAAGTTATGAAAGCAATGAATAGAGATGAAGAGAGAAGTAGGTCATATCCACACCCTCTTCGTGACCCAAATGGCAGGTCGTTTGCTTGGGAGAGCCCTCCCCCTTGGGCACGCCGTTTTCCTGAAGCCACGGCGAATTGTTGCTGTTTCCGCCAAAACTCTGCCAATAATGCCCTGTTGCCATGGCGCTCCACAACCACGCTGTGCGTCACAATGGGCCGGTCTAACCCCTGACCCCGCTATCCCAGGGTTCATATTTCGGACTGGAGGCCAAACAGTGACACCCGAGAACAATTCTGAACACTGACCCCAAACAAAGGACGCACAGCGTGGGGGAGGTTAAGAGCCGACCAAATTGCTTAGTAACCAGTCAATGGCTGTAGTAACCAGGCTCATCTCAGGGGACGGACTATGAACTTATTTCACAGTTACTCATTCAGGCCATTCTGCTGTCATGTGCAAGGGGCAGGCAGTGAAAAGGGATATCTGCTATTGAAATCCTAATATAGGTTGTGCACTTTTTATTTCCCTCCTTTCATCAATCCATATGGTTTTACCGTTTGGTGATAAAGTTCCCAAACAAATAAGGAGCAGATGACAACCGAAGCTAACCAGGTGCACGAGCTACGAAGTGCACCGAAGTCCGCACACGGGTATGGCTCAGAAGGATGTAGCCACTAAAGGAGGCATTCAACAGTTCGGATTCGCTACAGTAGGCCGCCACGGACAGAAGAAGCGCGTGTGATTCTCAGCACACACTGTTTCCTGCGAACGCGTCTAATGTGAACAGAAAGAAACACCTGAAAACTTGCAGTTTTGATGAGTGGATGACGAGCCGGCGTGAATGGCGGCTCTGCGGCGGCCACGCTAATCCCCACCCCGCCCCCGGGTATCTCGCAGCTTCAATCGTGCAGAGTAACGTGGCACCTGCTGACCTCTGATTACGAGTTACGGATTAATTACAGGGTTAGCCAGCCGAGGCGGCTCTGCTAAAAAAAAAATGGCAACCAGGGGTGCATGAATATACCAGAAACCCTCAACCGCCCACTGACATACTAATGAAGACCCTTACAATGAGGATAATGGGCAGAGGTGAGATGTATTGGCCCCAGGCGAGGATATCGGTGCCAGGGTTTGGCCCACGGGGAGAGTCGTACAAGGGTGAGCTGGAACTTCCCCCCGCCCCTTGGCCCCACGTGGCGGCCCGTGCACGTGGCCGCTCTGTTTACCAACAGTGTCCCGGAATTCCGGAAAGGCCGTTACGTAACCAACTCTCGGAAGAGGACCTTTTGCTCTTCGCCGGCGCTGGGCGCAGGACATTCGAGCGCTTCGGGGACCGCTGTGGGCAGCGACGGAGACGGCTGCGGTGAGCACTGGTGGTGCATAGGGGGTGGGAAGAGCGTGGGGGGGGGCGGATTTCCCCTCACTGGCCCAGAGAGTGAGCAGCAGACATCCCGGGCTGCGGTATGGCGTCAGGCTTTCGAGATACATGGGGTGAAGCGGCGGTAATGCTCGTACATAGTCGGGGGGTGGTGTGTGAAGAACCTCACTGTAAACTGCCGTACCCTCATCTCATGCAGGTACACTCCCCTTCTGCTGTCACTGTTTAATTAGGAGCTTCTGGAACGTGAGGAATGGTAGGAATGTCCCGCCGTAGTTTTCGACACGTGGGCTGGGTCTGAAAGCATTCTTCACATCCGGGTTGGGGGGGGGGGATTTTTCAAAACATGAAAAGAAAAACACTGGCCAAACAAATAACGGCAAATACGGGAAATCTTCAGAGCGGTACGCCGTACACTCATCATGCACAAATATTTCCCCCACTTGCATTCTGTCTTGTTTTCTTTTTTTCAAGATCTTTGATGAGGCGGAATTTCTTTGAAGAGGTGTAACATTGGTAGTGCGGTTTCCAAAATCTCTGGGGTTTTCCTGCTGCCGGCTGTGCAGATTTTTGAAGACGACAAAGAAGAAAGAGCAGGATGGTTTACTTCAGAGGAGGTGTTCGTAAACACACAAAGCACACATACGAACGCCGTTCGGGTGTCAGAGGGCCAACCCAAGGCTGTTCCTCACTCTCAGCAATGCTTTTTATAAGTGCTGATGACTCTGGCACATGGCAGAGCTGGTAAAGTTGCTGTGTTTTTCCATGCCGTCCCTTGCAGCTGTCCCCGTGTCCATGTTCGGCTTGGATTGTAACTTGAGTGTTCTATCGAGTGCATGTGGAGACACCAAGGCAGTCTGGTGCGGATTCACGGCTGCATGTCCAGACGAAGGCTCTTAGTGACGATGATCTGCTAGGCCTGGGTCTACGGGGTTAAACCCTGAAGGGGTTTAAAATGCCAAACATGTGTTAAAAACTTCCATACAGTTAAATGATTGCAATGATTGTGTGTATTTGAAAGGATTCATGTCCTCATCTATTTTAGGACATTTCAAATTATTCATTTGGAAGGAAGTTTTACCAACAAACCTTTATGGAGACTGAAATCTGGAAAACGTTTCAACGAAAGCATGTTTAAGCCTTGTGATTGTTCTACAGCCCTCTCACCCCAGAGAGAGTAGACCCACCTTGGCACAATCCCAATCACTGGGTTTTAAAAGCTCTTTTTTTTACAGTGTAAAAATGACTTTCAGGTACGTGGTTAGAGAGGCTTCTGGAGTGCGGTAATTGAAAAGGGAAGGCCCAGCTCTCTCTTGTCTTATTACGCAGAGACTAAGATGGAAGACATCTGCCATCGGTCATCCTTCAGGAGAGAAGCCCTACCAATGGCTTTCAGTGACATCGTGAAGTACTTTAGCAGGGTTTAGCCAACAGGGCCTTTGCTATAGGGTTTCTGTTCTGGAATGTTTTCAGGGCCCAGCTGGGGCGGGGGGCAGGTATATCATTCTACAGTTAAGCCCGTTCACATCGGGAGAAGTCTGGCTTCGAACTTAAATAACAGATTGTCTATTCAAGATTAAGTTTATTGAAAGTGGCAGCTTGCAGAGTTCTGCTGGTTAAATGGCTGCATTGTCATCTTCTAAGATGAAGTTTCAAAGGCGGTAAAATATACAGAATTGCAGATTAATGTAGCATTAGCTGTGTGAGCGCTGCCCTGTCGTATAGTACGCTGTGCAGACCACTTCTGCATTTTGCTTTAGGCCTTGCCTTTAGCCTCAGCTCATGTTTGAAGCCCTCAAGTCAAGGTTCTGGGTTCCATCTTTGTCTACATCTCAAAAACCGGCAGGAGAAGGTGGTCGACAGAGATAGAGATTAGAGGATCATGTGGAATTCAGGCCGCATGCTTGGGCAGGACCAAGGTTTAAACGTTTTTAATGGGTAAACATGTAGCTTGTTGCGTATAATGGATTTGAATTCATTCCAGGTCAACATTGTCTTATTTATAAACAAGCCCCATCTACAAAAGTCCACCCCCACCTTTCTGGGAATCTATAACATCCATGTGGGTTGCAGATCTGATTTCCTTCCTGTAACGTTTCCCTTGCCAATGTTTATGTTTTGCTTCCTCATTTAATCCGACGCCGGCTTGCGCTGGGAAGACGAAATACAGAGACTTAGTAGAGGCAGGATGGTGTAGCTCGAGCAGACACTCCGATTAAGACAGGAGATGCCGGCCAGAGTGTGTCGGAGGCTGAGAGTCGCACTTGTGTGTTTCCCGCTCTGCCCAGAACACGGAAACGCCCGGAAAAGCCAAGGTGTCTTTTATTGAGCTTTGGGCTGAAAGAAACATAAAAGAAAATAATAGGGTGTAACATGATTTTGAACCATATATTTTGTGGGTATTTATTTATTTAAACAAAAAAAATAGAAGAAATATATTTTCAGAAAATGCGAGCTTAAGTAGTGGTTGTTGTTTTATGAATGTTGAGGGCCATTCTAATCCCACACAGAGACCCTAGAAGACACACAAGGAGACAAATTCAGGCTTTGTTTCCCCCCCACCCACCCACCCACCCTGGTTAATGTTGAGAACAGATGGCTTTTGAGCAGTAATAAGTTGGTCACCATGGATACTGTGCACTTTGAAAGAAATTAACTTTGCACTGCACACAGTTTATCAAGTCAGTCAGATATATTGACTTGCTAGGAAACAAAGAGACGGTGAGAGGCAGATTGAAAAGTCCCCTGGGGGAGGGGGGCAGGGGCTGGGTGGGGGGAAGAGCAGGAGGGGGGTTACCAGGCATGAGCTGGGAGATCTCTTCTTAATCAGAACCACGGTGCGACATGGTGTGTCTCACAGACGCCTTTAACACCAGGCTTACGTCTTCAACAACTTACTTGTGGCCTCAAATGTCTGACTTCTGCAGGCCAGCAAGCAAAAACGGCGTAGAAGATCCAGAGTTACACAACTATCTGCAGACCAAAGCAATAATCAATCGCTGCGTCTCACTGGTGACCCTTGAAACAGAGGGCTAATCTCCCTGGTCAGGAGAGCTTCAGTATGCTGAGAGGCTTAGGATGAAAAGCAAAGACCAAATTCTGGCAAGATTTTAAAGGGGGACTTTCGGGCCAAAAACTGTCTTTAAGTATATGAGCGGCAGCTAATCTGGCCTGTGTGAAAACTATTTAGATATTGTTAATGTCACCAGAACAGAGACAGTGGAGTGCTGAAGACCTAAATCTAAAAGACGGGGACCCCAGTGGATGTTATCAAAATAAGATCCCCTTTAAAAGACAGAATCCCTCATGAGCTACGTATGAAGAGAAGCATAGCCAGCCCAGATACATCCAGGACTGAGGGTTAGGTGGGGTATACCGCGGCAACAACACCTGGATGATAAAAGCAGAATGTGTTTCCAAATGCGGAGGTTTGACCAGGTACCATAAGGTCAAAACATTCACCAAAACGTCAACAGTGGGTTTTGTTTGGTCGCACTTAGAGGCAGGGATCGTTGGAGTTGGCACTGGCCAGTGGTACAGTAGATTGTATCGTGGATCCATGGTGGAGTCATGGCATTATCTACCCATACAAAACGCCTGCTCTGAATTTCACCAGCGACGCAATCTGTATAAACAGGCAAACGCAGATAAAAATCTCCAGCTCAGCAGTTAAGCACAAACGCAGGTTGCTGCGCGAGTCCCACTGCATTCCCGCCCAACAGGTTATGTGACAGCAGGACGAGACAAGGACCAGTACTGGGAACAAAAGGCGGGGTTCATGGGGGGGGGGGGAACTGTTATCATCGTCTGGGTGGATCGCGACACGCTTACGGACTTGGCTACGCATGACAACTCGGTCGAAAAAACCAGGAAGGGGTGTCAGAGAAAGAAGGAAAACGGCTGCAAAGTCATGTGGATTGAGGTTCCTTAAATTACATGTCAGGCATCTGGAGACACGCTTATGGGACGTCTACTACAACGACCCATCTGTGTCCCATTAGACCTAAAGAACAATGTAGACTGTACTGGACCCTTCTTCTTTTGAGAAGGGGGGTTCTCTTAGGATAAAATTGCAACCACTGGTGGGGGTGATCTAATGTATTACTTTAGAAGAAAAAACAAACACATAAGCGGAATGGAAACGTTTCTTTTAATAAAGAACAACATCTAGAAAGCAGTTTCCCTTTTTGTCATTGTAGCTCACTGACTGGAGAGAAGCTGGTCTCGTGCCAGGAAGAGGCCTTTGGTTCCTGTTCTCACAGTAATTGTAGGGGGCGGGGTTTGTGAACAAACACTGTTAAAATCATTTGACAAACTGCATGACTGAAAAGAATATTTATATTGTTGGCTCGCAGGGGAAAAATAAGAATGAATAAACACGACAGTTAAAGAAAATAGGGCCCCGAACTGGATTCCACACCCAGCTCACAAAGTTGGCGTGGCCGTGACTGGTGGGGAGGGGGGACATTCTGCACCCTGGGCAACCATGTGACCCAGGCCATCGGCATGTTCCAACCTTGCGCTAGAATTTTGTAGTGAGTATCAACAAGAAGCTCTAGCAGAATTTTCCAGAGAGTTCCGAAAGCAGCTGGTCTTGAAATAAAGAACCTATCAGTGAAGTGCCTGTCAGACCTGGATTGAACTGCTGGCATCACCGAGTGTGGACTGTTGCCGATCGTGGAAGCATCGCATTAAAGAAATGCGATCTGGAGACCAGACACAAAAGAACCATTTTCAGCCCATTTTAGGAGGAATTTCTTGTTTCTTTATTCCCACCACAAGGTGCCTTGCAGTATCTGAGTTCTAAGTTGCGCTACTGAAAGTTAAGCTTTCATTTCAGACTAATCTGAGGACACTCTCTGTGCGAACTCAGGAAACGAGACCATCGCTATGGAAATCAGCACATATGGGGCACATTTCCTGGAGTGTCCTGTAGTAAATGAATCTGCATCAGTTGTCTCTTTGCAGAATGAAAACACGTGGCCCACTTGCCTTAAGTACAGCTAGCATCTCGGCCACGGTGAACGGTAGGAATCAGCCTTTGATGTACAGATACTTATAAAAATCAGGAAAGCAGAGAACATTTCAGTATATCACAATCAGATTGCAATAAAGTCAAATTATATTTGAACAGTTATGTAGCTTTTGCATCAAAACTGCTTACGCTTGTACCTGAGCATTTATAGCCTAGCTGCACTTATGCCTAGTTGACTCCTTGACAGCCGTATGTTGGTAATTTGCCTCACTTGTATGTCGCTTTGGAAATAGTGTCTACTAAATAAACTAAATATAAAAGTACAGAAAGACATTAGAGATTAGATATAACAGTAAGATACAGGGGTGGTTCTCTTACATTCCAGCTGAAATAGCCTGTATCCGCTATTATTTCCTTCATGTGTGAATCTGTGAAACGCTTATGTATCTCATGAGGACATGAAGTAACATGTGGTGAAGGTAGGGAGACAAACATTGTGTCTCAGAGACCACGCCTCCATTGTGGTCGGAGACAAACACCAATTAGCCCCACTGTGCCAACTTTCTCCAGCGTCCATTTCATATGCAAATTGGGACTTGGGTCCCGTCAGAAAGGCTGAGGCTTCGAGGACTTCCGTGGTAATTATGCGATGACAAAGGGCATGGTACTGTGACAGTGAAGGTAGCAGGCAGCGGCTAATCCAGCAGCCAGCACAGCGTAGGCAGGGTCCAACAATGACGCTTCCTGGGAACTGCAGCAAAGCGCCACTAGGGGAAGGTGCTCCAAAATATATACTAACTGTGATAAATTAAGCTACCAGAACCGCCCTGCACACTGCCCAGTAGTCAAGTAAGCTGGAAAGCAAGCATTCCGCCATGTATCCATTTTGAGAAACACCCATTTTGAGCAGGAGTCCGAGTCCGTTTACCCACTACACGCGGTACATCATTCGAATTGCGGAATTCGCTCTAAGTTAAGCATCCCTGCCGAGAAATGATGGCGATATCATCAACTGCTGAGCCGGAAGGGCATTTAAAAAAAGGGGGGGGGGGGGGAAAAGGATGGAGGAGGGGTTAATAAAAGGTCAAAAAAGAGCAGTGTCACACATGACTCTGTAATGTTTAAACGCATCACCCAGGCGTCATCGTTTGTTAGTTTTTACAGTCTAACAAACAGTGGTATAGCTTCTGATGAAGGACTGGCCATCAGAGTCACCTTCAGGCTCATGCGAGAAGGTTCTGGACGCATTGTTTTACTGTGTTAACATTTAAATTAAGAAAACTGAACACAAGGCCTCTTTATAACATAATGTTGCCTGACAACAAAACTTGGAGATTAAAAATCTCAACCAATATAAATGGTAAGTGCCGCTGTATATCGTTTCTGTTTTTATTTTTCTGGCTTATAACAAGCTCCTTATGTTCTACAGTGTTTTGCTTTTGTTTGGTAAAATGCCTATTCAGAGAAGGCAGAACAAACAAACGTGCACAAACAGTTAAAGAGACACCTACTGTTTGCCGGATCTCTCTGTACCATTATTACAAAGGAGAGTCAGTAATGGAGTCTTTAAAATTCATCTTGAAGGAATATTTCTGTTTTTCTTTGTTTGAATGAGCAGCCCCTTTGGTGTCTGTAAAAACCAAATTGCCTTCAGGTCTTAGAGGAGACGGAAATCTCACATTTTTTAAATATTTCCACAGTCAGAGGTTTTGACGAATGTCAGGAGACAATCTGGGCTAAGGTTTGTTTTTATTTTGTTTTTTCTTGGCTTCTGAAATGGGTTTTCATTCCAATCGCAATCGCTTCTGCCGGTCATAGCTCCACTTAATAAAGTGTTGTGAGGAATTCCTCTGTGTTTCATTCATAATGATGCAAACGCTGCTGTTGCTCTCCAGGCTGTACTGTGGGCAATTTGTTTTCATGTGGATACCCTTCGGTAGGCGCAAAGCCCCAGCGTTGTTCTGTTTGAATAACCGTCATTGGCGTGGAGGCTCGCTGTCCTAGAGCTAACATTAAACCAGCGACAATACAAAGCACCACACAGCACCCACGTCTACTCGCCTCTGTGTTTGGGCCACGCTCGGAGGTCCATGCCGCCGTTAACTTCTACTCATTCATTTATGCAGAGTTGACAATTTGACCTTAAGCAATTTAGAAATTTTCACCCCAGGATCTTTTACTAGCACAATTCAAATTAAGTGCCTTGTTCCGAGGTGTGAAGCAGGGTTTCTCCTGGGACAATAACCCATAACAAAGTTCATGCCCTTAAACTCTATTCTACTACACATTCCTTGCTGCACAATTGTTTTGTAAGTAACAGCTGAAAACATCTTTCATCATGGGTAAATTAATGTTTCTTATAGGATATTATTAATCATTTCTTCTGTCTCTGAAAGACAGTGTTGTCCACTGATGTACAGGAGATAATAACAATAATAATAATTATAACAGTAACTGAGTTATATAGCAAATGGACACAGTATAAACGAGTCAGGAAATGCCCAACTCTCACCTACATGTTGAGTACTTTTGGATTTGGCTTTGATATCATACCAAGCAAAAATATATTAATCTAATTGACCTCAGAGGAAGACAAGATTTCAGTTTGGATTTGCCGTTTCTTCTCCTTTATGGTAGGGGGTTGCTTGGTGGTTAAGGACAAAGACATGCATTGCCATGAAGGACCCCAGCTATAGCTTCCTTTACAAGTGCCTAACCATTCTGAGATAGATGGTAACTATCAATCCTCATAGCATGTTTATGTAATGAGGTTTTACATCAAAAACATACTCCTTCGCTTCCCAGGAAGGTATATACTGCCTGCGGTGCAAAAGCACATCCTCCGTTTTAATTTAGGACAGGAACGTATTAACGTGGCCATTTGGAACCAGAAGGGGAAGTGTACACTCGAGATAAGGGCAAAGTCAGAGGCGTTGTAGAGGGGACCTGCAGGGGCTGATTTATGGTGGTCCTCTGCCTCCCGTCCCAGGCCGATTTCACTGTGCAGCAGTTAACTCAGTGATTAAGGAGTCAGACCTGCAAGTTCAAGTCACACAAATGGCCAGGGAGTTGCCCTATATATCATGTAATATACGACGGAGTGGGCAGTTCACCACGTGGCGTGGCCCCTCTGTTTAGGCTGGACACACGTGGCTTCCAGCAGCTGTCCCTATCAGTGGAGGTCACATGACCAGGCTCTCCGCCTTGACCTCGTTCACCCAGGCGCTCTTCCTAGTATTTATGGATAAATACTCTGCGATTACTCACACAGCATCACATGACTACTCTAGCAGATTCTGCAACCGTAAATGGTGTCTGTGGAAAATAAGGATGTGTCCCAGAGTTACTTGATCACCATTTAACACTTTAAGCTCTGATATTTAAAGATATTTCCAATTTGTTGTGAAAAGAACACATAGTAATCAAACCTGTCATAATAAAGGTGTGATAAACGGAGAAATAATAACAGAGATTAAAAAAAGAGTAAAGACTGAAAAGCGAGAGTATTTACTAACATGGACTTGATCCAAATCAACGGGACAAAAAATGAATTCCTGAATTCCTCTCATCACCCACTGAGACTCCAGAAACAAAGAGAGTAGCTGACAGTTGAACTATCGCCCTGTGAACCCGTGAACTTTATTTAACACTGTGACACAGGTTCACTATGTACAGTGTGCCCCTCTTATGGGCTATAAATACCAGGAAACCCATGCTAAGAGACTACACGCTAATCGGGGGTTATCCCATTGTGATTGCCTTCATGCACAAGTGAGCTCACGGATGCTAGATTTACAGAAACTGCTGCGTTTGGAGGGGCAAACAGCTGGCAAAGAACAGACCCTGGGACCCAACGGGCTCAGATTAATAACGGGGTCTGATGAGTAACATGCTGCCTCAGGAACGGACGCACACCTCACATCAACCGAGAAAATGCCACGGTTTGCAACTCATTTAATATGAACATGTCTCTGAATCGACAATGGACCTCCATTCTCTTTCTAAAACTGCTATTTGTTTTTTTTCCCACGTTGATTCAAAATCCTAGACAGAAAGCAGAGGTGGATCACATGATCGATTTAAGTCAGACAGGATGCAAAGGGTGGGTTTGGAGTGATCCGAGTCGACGTGGGTGTTTTCTGTACACTGTGCTCAGTGGGGATCTCTGGCCTCTGGCTTTATTGTGCTCTTTTCTTGGGACTGTTTTTTTGGTGTGGGTGTATCCAGTAGTGACGCTCTCCTGGGCTTGACTCTACTCCACTGTGCTGGCACTAAGCTCTGGAGCGGCCTATCATGCAGACCGGAGTGGACTGGGACTCTGCCAGATTCAGGGAGGGCAGCTCCACAGCAGTCTCCATTCATATGCACACATTCACTTGCCCCCAATGTTCCTATTTCATTGCTGTTGTTAAATGCATTAAATGCTCCATATTACAAAGGGTGATTTTTTTGTTTGCTTTCCAATGAAAGACTCAAACGAGCAAAACCGCAATAAGAAATGAAAACCCAATAGCTCACTTTGAGTATTTGAGGGAGCATGAACATCAGCGTTGTTAACTTCCAGTTGCACAAAGGCAGTCTGCAGGCCTGTCAAACCATCCATGCTGATCTTCATGAGACACCCCCCCAAAAAACTGGCGCTATGAGGACATGAAGCTCAGCACTGCTACTGCGGAGCCCATAAATCTTTACTATTGTTGTTGTTGCCGTCGAGAGATGACCTTCATGCTGTCATTGAGCTTTGATCAGCGTGAGTGTCTGCAGGAGTGATGGCAGGCAGATGGGAGCAAGTTCCACTAGTACTGCTCTGGCTCCGCTCGTTAGCAGCAAATTTAGAGCCTTAATACCCAGAGCATGAGCTGTAAACGTTCCATGGGACGATGCCATCAATATCAACAGCCTCTGAGTCCGACCACAGTGATTTACAGGGTGTGAGTGTGCGGTAAATTTACAGATTCCTCTTGTATGCAGGTAGCTTCCCAGCAGCAAAACCCCGGCATTTACCAGGCACGCCTTCCATGACCTTTACGAGATCGAATCTCTCCTACCCTCATAGCTCTGGCCCTGATTAATGCTACAGTTCCTTAATTTTGATGCTCCTCCACTTCAGGGAGAAGATTTGGTCCCTACATTTGCCTCCTGACCTCAGTCTTAAAGGTATTTCCCTCGATATGAGCTTGGCAAGTGAAAAACAGATGTATTTTGAAGGTGATGGCTGGCCTCCTGTGATCATGAGCGATGATAATGGGCTCCATACGTGATAATCGGCTTCAATGAGGGAATCTTTCCTGGGCCAAGTGACACACAATCGTGCACCCTGGCCGGTCTCTCGGCACTTTGCACAGAGCACAATCTCTCTCCCGCAGGCTGTACCCCAGCAGTGAGCCCCTCGCATGCATCCACAGCTGCCTCTAATTATATTTCCAAGCTCCAAACCCAGGCCTTTCTTATCCCGTTCAACTTCAACTTCAACCTTTGCGCCCTCTGCCCGTTGTCTGATTCAGGGGGAAGTCGGCATGTTACGAGAACCCAAAGCTGCCCATATTACATGCTGCAAAGATGCGAGAATGATTCTCTGCCATTAATCAGAGCCGGAGAAATCTTCTAACATCAGGACTGTGCAGAATAACTTGCGACAGCCATTTCATTAGGTGCTTTTCAGAACAGTTTCAGGATTAGCTAATAGAAAAAAGAAACTAATAAAAAAATTACTAATAAAAAATTACATTAGGTCAAAAATCATACTACTTATTGCTTTTGTAAAACTGTTCCTGCATAAAAATAAAGGAATTTTGGTGAATATTTATAGTTCGGGGAATGATTTTATAATGTGTTACGCAACTTCAGCTGCAGACTTTTGAGTTTGTAAGCGGATTGAGTGAAACGTGTTTTCCTGCCGTCTTGCGTCATCGGTTTTATTTTCACGGCTCGCTCACAGCGCATGTGGGACGGCGAGCCCGCCGCCTCCATCCGCAGCGTCGCATCAATCCGTGTCAGGGTGATGGCGTGCCGCCGACCCGGTGGCTCTGTCGACAAGCATTAGCGGCCCCATGAGCCAAGGTGCAGCGAGCAGGTGTGACACTCCTATGGTGAATCTGCTCCTCTGCCAGCCAGCCCCCACCCCCCCGTCCTTACTGCCGCTGAATCTGCAGCAGGGAAGAGGCTCGTAATTATGATGGATTAGACTGCGGCGCCCCGGCCCTGCCGTGCGGTAATTGCCTCGCAGATGCCGCGGATGTGACACGCATTAATGGCCGCTCTCACGGCGGCCCAAAATCGACGCTGCCGGCGAGATCTATATTTGCTCCTGGGGAGAAGCCGTGATGTCGCTCGGAGCGTGCTTCCCATCCTCGCCTCTGCCTGCGGGGGTTCCTCGCTGTGCCACGGGCGATGCTCTCCCTGCCGAAACACGAGGCGTAGGCTCAGAGACAGAGCACGCTTGGGATGTGTCAAACCGCTGTGCTGATGAGGTCACTGCGTGTACCTCAAAAATTTGCCATCGGTGAAGGCTTTGGTTACTGGATTTCAGCAGTGGCTTCTGAATTTTTAAGGGCAGAGGACTTGTCACACACATACGTCCGGTGTCAGTCTGAACGAGCTGTTCTAAAACAATACTTTCCGGATTGGGTGCATTGCTTTTAGCCTAGAAACGCTTGACCACTTCTGAGCTGTTAATTGTGTAACCCCCCCTCCCCCATGACAGGCATCACACAGCAAGAAGTGGAAAGGAAGTGTAGAACTTGTGCAATGTGAAAAGGGGAGATAGGGCTTGCTTTCTGCAGTGTTGGCGCTCTTTAGCACTGGGCTTGTGAGTCACATGCCTCAACGTCCATCTGTCCCCATTAGAGTGAAGAAAAGATAGTCGGTCATGGCTGGCTAAGGGAATGGGGGATCAGTCAGTCATTTGCCTGCATTGGATCAAGGTTTGTCCATACTAGAATATTCCAATGATATCTTGTGCTAATGTTTAGTTAATAGCAAGATATCATTTATTTTGGTATCACTGGAAGGTGTTGCGATTTTTTTGTTAATCAGTAATGTTTTTGCTCCTGTATACTTAGTTATCCAGATCAGTATATTGTCCATTGTAACTTACATATTGTTATTGTTTTTTTTTTTTTACTATTGTACTTGAGAGACGCCATCGACCGGAATCAAATTCCTTGTATGTGTTCGCTCACATACTTGGCCAATAAACGCGATTCTGATTCTGATTCTGATTCTGACATACATTTCTTTGGGAATCCTTGGGCAGCCAGTGTTGAAGACAACACACAAGTGCTGCTCTGAGCTTGCAATACAACAAGTACCCATAATGTCTGTTTAATAGAAATCACAGAACCAAGAGCCAGACTGACTATCTGCCCAGTAAATAAGCTAGTTGCAGCCACACTGTACGTCACAGTGATGCATTTGTAATTCTTTGTTGAGCATCTCATGCGGTCTATGCATCCTGCAGAAGTATGTGAGTTATGCTGATAGGTTTTCATTATTGAGCAGCTGGTAGGTTTTCGCTAACGAGCAGCTGGTCGGGTTTCACTAACGAGCAGCTCCTTGAGATAAAAGGTGAAGAGCTGCCTGGCACAGCCGCTGACACGCTTTGCTATTCCAAAGGAGCCAACAGTGGCATGAAACCTCACTGATCCGTAGCAGCTGAATGTCGCCATGGTGACCCTCATCAATAAGCTGCCAGGATTCAATGCCAGACATTTGGGGGGGACCTGCGGGAAGTGAATTGACATTCATTCTAAATGCGGGAAGAGTTGGGGAAACATCAAAATAAACACACCAAAGTGATTTTTATTTTTAAGCGTACAAGGCTACAGAGTATAGCAGCAAGAGAAGCATTACCGACAAGTGATAATACAAAGGACTACATCCAGACAATAGAAAAAAAAATATGGAAGGAATATTTTCATGACATCCAATGAAAATTACTTAATAGTTTTCCTGGGAATCTTGCAGGCGTACAGAAGTCAGGTTTCCTGTTTGAGTGTTTGGCTTGCTATGCTAAGACACCTTCCAGTGTGTCAGCCATTAACCGGAAAGTTTCTTATCTATGACATTAAATGCCAAAGCTATGCCCTGGACACTGTATAGAGCAATGTGAGGAGGAGTCCAAAAAATGTGAATAATTTCCTGCAATACCATAACCCTCATTACACGTGACCATTTCATATGCCCAAGAAGCTATAACAGAATGAGGTCTTTATTCTACAGTATCTTCAATGTGCACGCTTGAACAAAATAAGTGCTGTAGGGCATTACTTTCTGGTGCTAAATGACCCATGGATCTCCTGGTCAAGTTCATCCACCCAACTGCTGAGCAGACATGCAGTGTGCCTTTAGTTTTCTAGAGACATTTCTTGGCTGGTCAATCTATTTTGAGATGGTCAACCAGGGACACTGTGTGAGCATAGGACAGCTGTAAGCAAACCGTGTCAAGATGCCACGAATGTTTTGGCAGTTTTTGAACTGTTGCTGGAGTCTGGCTTACCGAAAATTGCTATGCACGCTAACTGCTGTGGAACAGGATAGACAGTTAGGTCTGTAGAGTGGTCATGTGGTCACCCACTATCCTACAATGACTTCTGTTGCTTTCATATGTCACACAATTGTACAATCTCAAAGTACATTTTGAAAAGGAATTTCAACTCTGTACCAACCATATCCTGTCACCTACTGGTGTTTTTTCCCCTGATAATATTGCTTAAGGGTGCCCAAATAAAATCACAGCAATGTCTTGAGGATTTCCGGAAGGTGGACATCCCTGATGTGCTGAACCAAATGATGTGCTGCTGGGCTTCTCCTTGCTGTTGATGTTCCTTTGAAGGAAAAACAAACATTGCACCCTGTAAGAAACATTTATTCACCTACACCCAGATATAACTGTAACTTGTACTGGTCACCAAACCTCACATTGTGTCTCTCCCTTTATCTCTTCCTGCCAGGACGCAGAGGGGGCAGCCTTGTGGATGGACCCAGAGTAAGCCAGATGGAAACAGAAAAGGCCAACCATGAGACAGAAGAAACTCTACAGCTAGCGCAATTCAACTCTGTTCTTCAGCCGGAGAAGCTGGTTGCCAAACTGCAGAATGGCAGCCAGTTGGAGACGCCATCCCATCAGCTCAACGGGAATGCCGACTGTCACCACTTTAAGCGTGGTGCTGGGATCAACCGAATGAAGAGGCTTCACGATAGCTGCACCAGTCCCGCTGGTGCACAGGACGTTTTTGATCAAGGGTCGTGCTTGACGAACGGAGAACTGAAGCACGTGATCCGTGAGCCAGGGTTGCAGGAGCTTCATCAGGTCAAGAGATTGAAAACGGACTCTAAGACGAACGACGAGGACAATGCACTAGCAGAGGACGCTGCTCTGGCCTCATGGGACAAAAAAGAACAGGTGGATATGGAGAGTGAAGCAATTTTGCCAGGACTTACAAAGCCTGGAGAGTTCACCTGTGACGTTCTGCTGACGGAGCAGAAGCTGGAGAAGAAAAATTGCAGCTTCTCCAACGGGGACATTTTCTCACTTTCAAAGAATAAACAGGTGCCAATTCCCAGTGGTGCTACAGTAAACTCCTCCTCCATGGGGGACACACCTGGTGAACTTTTAGAGAAGACATTGTCTCAGTATTACCCGGATCATGTGTCCATTGCACCCCAGAGCATCACAGCGCAAGAAAATGACATCAGGAGACCACTGGCAAGTGACGTGCCTGAACAGGTGACCCCATCACCACCCCTTACCTCAGGTGTACCCATTTCAACCCAAATGTCTGTCTCAGGTCATCAGAACCAGATGCCACTGGAGATGTGCAACAGCAATGTTTATAATGCTCCCTTTTCTGTTAATGGGTACCCCAGTCATGTTGGCAAAGGGCACCACCAGCAGCAGGACCAGCCCTACCCTCTCAAACCAGACAGGCAGGTTCCTGAGGGAACTGGCATTGTTCCACCCACCGAAGCAGGCGACTGCTCACAAGATCAGAATGGTGATGTCTGCTTTCAGCTAGCAGACCAAAAGGAGTACCTGAAGTCTGACCATGAGTCCTTGCCTCTCACAATAGCACTCAAATCGACAGCTCCAATGGAAGAGGCTGGTGGATTTAGCCCCTTTTCCAGCAGCACTGGGGCAAGGATTCCAGAAACAGAGGATTCAGAGCCTAGCCACCAGTTTCAGGGTGCACAAATGAGTCAGTGGCCTGGGCAGTATGCAGCAACACAAGTGGATAGACCCAAACCATCTGAGACTAGCAGCCAACAGGATCCCCAGACCTCTATGGCACTAACTCAGCCTGATCCACCAAAGCCCAATGGTATATCTCTTAGCTCCACAAAGAAGTCATCACCTCTGTCTTCTCTGATAGCTAGTCAAACACCGAGCCCTGAGACAGAGAACAAAATGCCTTTTAATGAGGAGGCAAGGGAGGCCACATCACAACAAGGGGGCACTTACCGCGAGGTGAACTGGATTGATTTGAATTCTTCGCCACCTCCACGCCCGCCGGGCCCCCCATGGTTGTCATGGGAAAGTCTACGCGCGCGTTCGCAACATGAGTCGGGGAGAAGCGCGCCAAATCAAGGTCAATCTCCGAGCACCGGCTCAATGATGAGGTTTCCTGTGGGGTTCTCCATCCAGTCTGGCTTTCAGCAGCAGCGTAAGCAGATGCCAGAAGCCTACAGCCCTGGCCTGGCACAGCCTGAAATTCAGTACAATACACCCTACTCCCATCCTGGCCAGCCAGCGCAGTCTCGAATTCCAGGCAATCAACAACACGTTCCTTCAGGGCGCAGTGGTTCCCCGGAGCCAGGTGAAAATCCCTGTGGCATCCAGACACAGCGAGAGCACTTAGATGAGCACAACCACGATATAGAGGACATCCTGTCCCCAAATTTTCTGCAAAAGCAGCTATCACCACCACCTCACCCACCACAGACAGCCATGACCCAGGGTGCCCCACGTCAAGATCCATCTCAACTACACGACTCTATTAAGAGGCAAGCGCAGACTCATCCCTTGGATAGATTCAAGCTAGAGGAGTATATGGAAAACCAGCTTAAACCTGATTACAAACCTCAAAATCAGGCAGAACAACCCCAGGTAACTGGACCGAACCCATCCGTTGGGAACAACACGGGGATTTTTGGGCCAAGGCCAACCAGCACACAGCTTCCTCCAAATGACTCACTTTACGACAGTGCAGATGGTGCTGTGGCTCAAGGGTCGACACAGGAGCAGATGCATTATCCGCGGCAGCTAAGCCACAAAGAGTTCCAAGAGTCACCGATGCAACCTCAGTCTCAGTTATTACAAGGTGCTTTAAACCCACAGCTGTCAGGGCCGTCAGCCTGCCCAATACAGCCCAAGACAGAGGTGCGGGAGTCTTGCTCTCAGTTTCCCCAGGGGCCACCCCCAGGATATCCATACCGGGACCTCCAAAGCCATGCTGCCCTTCAGATGCGTCTTTTTCAGAGGCAGGGCCTTACTGATGGCCGGCCTCCGCCAAGGGGCATCAAAATCAAGGATGGCCCAAGGTGTGCAGTCCCTCTGCCACAACAGGCCCAAGGACCAGAGAAGACCACCATGCCATCTGTGAAGCAAGAGCCCACACAGGTACCGTGCGGACAGGGGCAGAGGAGCAGCATAATCGCCAGCATGGAGCAGCAGCTGAAGCAGTATCAGCATTCTCTGCACGTTGAGAGGACGTCTCTGGTAATGAAGGATCCCAGCAAGATCAAAGTAGAGTCATCTGGGGCAGTCACTGTCCTCTCGACCAACGCAAACTTGAGTGAGGCAGAAATAGCTGCAGCTCTGAAGAAATCTCCTGCAGATAGGACGCCAACAAAGAAGGAGCCTAACCTCAACCTTTTCCTTGAATCTCCCATGAAATTGCTGAAAACTCCTGTCAAAAATTTGTTGGACACCCCTGTGAAAACTCAATATGACATTCCATCATGCCGTTGTGTTGGTAAGATCCTTATAGATATAATTTGATGAGCCATCAATGTAGAGTTGTGTTCCACCCTGCCTCGAGTTTCTTTAATTTTCGATTTAGCTTTTGATTCATGTATTAAATGCTGATCCAGTATTAAAGCAGAACCTGTTAAAGGTTACGCAACTGTGGGGAACATCACAGCTTTCTAAGGAAATGAGCTGGCCGTAACACGTGTGTTTGCTCTGACCAGAGCAACTCAGCGAGAAAGATGAAGGTCCCTACTACACACACCTTGGGACAGCACCGAATATCGCCAGCATTCGAGAGCTCATGGAAGCAAGGTGAGAAATAGACACTTACTTGCTTTGCCCCAGGTGTAGCCCACTGGTACTGAACCATCTTCTGCTGCTTTATTGGTCTTCTGCAGGTTTGGACAGAAGGGGAGCTGCATCAGGATTGAAAAAGTTGTGTACACAGGGAAGGAAGGGAAGAGCACACAGGGGTGTCCTATAGCTAAATGGGTAAGCCTCATTAGTGAAGCGCACGGTAGGCGTGTATAATCATGCATTATCTCTGTGGTACCCTAGTAAAAACAATTAGACCCCCCCGAATAGCTGACATCGCTCATTGATTTAATTGTGTAGTACGATGTTTGTCACAGCATGCAGCTAAGTCACATCTCTGATTGTTAGCGCCCCCTAGAGAAGAGACAATGGCACAATTTTTTTATAAGTAATTCCTATATATTCATAGGATGTTTGTTTACATTTTTTTCAGTTCACTGTTAATGTACTTTGATGCTATTTAAGGTGCAGCTGCCCAGAAAATATGAGGCACATGTTTTTCTTTCTTGTCCCGGTGCCCTAACTGGGGGTCTCACTGTGTCACGGCAGGTAATTCGTAGGTCCAGTGTGGAGGAAAAGCTTCTGGTGCTGGTGCGGGAGCGAGCGGGGCACTCCTGCGTGACGGCCTGCCTGGTCGTGGCCATCCTCATCTGGGAGGGCATTCCCATCAGCCTGGCCGACCGTCTCTACAGCGAACTGAGTGAGACACTGAGGAAACACGGAGCCCTCACCAATCGCCGATGCGCCTTGAATGAGGAGTGAGTGCCACCGTGGATCTGTGGTGGTGTGGGAACCTGTCTGTCACCATAGATACGCAGAGTCGTGGGAGTCTCCCTTAGACTGGATGGGTATCTTTAGCCTGACATGGAAGATAGGCATTAGTCTAGACTCTAGAGCTACTTAGACTACCAACTCATTGGGGGGGATTAACTTATATGAAGTCCCTAGGCTGACAACACTACGTACACTCCGGCATTGCTGTCCCATTTTTCCTGAGGGGGGGGCAGGGCCCTGATGTCTTCTGCGGCCCTAGGTTATAGCATATGATAGTTTCAACATTGACCCACCCCTGCACCTCACCCACATCTGAATTTAAGTAATAAATTTGAGATATTTTTGCATTTGCGATGGAAATATCCGCCAAACTCTGAGACAATAATTATACCAAGTATGCGTATATTTAACACATAAGAATAGTTCAACAGGCTCCAGTGGGAATTTGCAGACAAGGGGAGGCATTCAGATCGCAGACCAAGAGACCCACGGACGGAAAAATAAACAGTTTACTGTGCGATGAAAGACGTCCACAGAGACCCAGGCGCTGGAGTTAGTGGGGCAGCCCGGGCTTGTTGTCGGGGTTTGACGGATAGCGTGGCTGGGCGCGAGGGTCAGTGGGCACACCACATGAAGGGCCCCTTGTTTTGGAAATGTCAATGGTCCCCTTCATCCCCTCCCACGGCTGTCTCTCGGGTGGGTGGGGGGGGGCGGTATAGTTCTTGTCCGATCTGAATGGAATGTGTGAACCACAAAAAAGCAGTTGAAAATTATGTGGCCACAATTGTAGTGCCTGATAAACATCTTCAGCATATTGTTGCTTCTTTGTGTAATTTGGAATTATGCGCCATCTTCAGTTTTTACCGACATGACAGTATAACTGCTTCGACATGCCCTCTGGCCATAGGGCAGATTCCCAAACAGGATGGGACATCTTTCCGGGGTGTGGGTGCCTGTGCTGTCTGTACAAGACTAATGTCAGTCATCCTCATCCTCACTCTCCCAACCCTGGTGCAGTTAAAACCACTATCGTCTACTTCCACTCTTAATTACAGAGTAGCTGCTTAGTTAAACACAGTCATCTGTGTTAAACCTTTATTTTGTGCGACCAACACATCCTGAATGAAAAGAAGCCTTTAGGGGCTTGACATACACTGTAATAACAAAGTTAACCCTTAGCCAACTGGACCACAGTCAGATTATTGAATGTTTAAATCAGAGATGTAAAACTTCAGGTGACTTGTACTGTCATTAAACAGACACAACGTTTGACTGTCATTGCTATAGAACAGTGTTTCCCAACCCGGTCCTCGAAGGCCAACAGCCGGTCCACGTTCTAGCTCCCTCCGAGCTCCCTGCCAGACAGTCCACATTTTCGCTTCCTCCCAGCTCCTATCGGGAGCAAAAACGTGGACAGACTGTGGGTCCCCGAGAACCAGATTGAGAAACACTGCTATAGAAGGTCACAGACAAGATTTAGAAAATTAGACACAAGACATTTTTATTACCAGGAGAAACAAATGTTATAAACAAGGCCTGCAGTGGGTGGGATTACTGCAACTGTCAGTCACCAGTAACATATTTGATGGGCAGTGAAATAATCCATTAGTGACTGATGGTGCACTCATTTCCCACACTCAATGAGTTTCCAAAGCCTGGTCTATTTCATTGTTACTTCCAGTGTGATACCATTTTCTTCCCTTTTTCCTCTGCTTCAGGAGGACATGTGCATGCCAGGGATTGGACCCGGATATCTGTGGCGCCTCCTTCTCCTTTGGCTGCTCCTGGAGCATGTACTACAACGGCTGCAAGTTTGCCAGGAGCAAAATTCCCAGGAAATTCAAACTCCTGGGAGATGACCTGAAAGAGGTGAGCCAGTACAGGACAACAAAAACGGGGTCCTCTTTTTTTGTCCCATGTTCTGCTGGGTAGCAAAGTACATATATTTGTATATTTAAACGTTTTTTTTTTTTTTTACAGGAGGAAAAACTGGAGCAGAACCTACAGAATCTGTCAACCCTATTAGCACCCACTTACAAGCAAATGGCCCCCGATGCCTATGGAAACCAGGTTAGGATTGCATGGCCCCACCCCCTCATAACCATAACCATAGCCAATGTAAAACTTCTGATGATCACAAGGCAGGTTTATCAGAGCTGGGTGATAGTTCAGCTGTCCTTCTTCTGGTTGACAGATTGGACTCACCCATAGAAAGGTTTATTTGTACATTTTAGAATAAAGACATCAAAACTATAAAAGAACACATGGAATTATGCACTGACCAATAAGTATTAAACAAAAAAAAAAGTGTTGGGGGCAGCTCTGTGGGTTGAGACTCAGAAGGTTGCTTTCTGTTTGTGCCCCATTCGTTTCATTTTGCTTGTGGCTGAATTTCTTGACCATGAGCTGCAGCAGAATGGTAACACTGAGATCCGAGGAGAAGCAAAAGCACCACCTACCTAATGTCACTGTTCCTTTGCAGGTGGAGTATGAGCACAGGGCTCTGGACTGCCGCCTGGGGCTGAAGGAGGGTCGCCCGTTCTCGGGGGTGACGGCTTGCCTGGACTTCTGTGCCCATGCTCACCGAGATCTCCACAACATGCACAGTGGAAGCACAGTGGTGAGTCCTGGAGCGACCCTAAGGTCCCGGCAAAGAGTCGCCTCTCTGGTCTATGACAGCATGGAAGCGAACACAGAAATCTTGCAGTTCTGTCCATATGGGACAGGCAAAGCGCCTCGACTACGACTATGGAAGCTCTTCTCCTCAGTTCCGAACACCCGATGCCACTGACTCAAGTCATTCACTTGATATGTTCCTCAGTTTAACTCGAAAGCTTTGCAAGAAAAAAAAGTCCCATCTCACTGAAAATGAATTTTACTCTACATTGTTTAACCTTTACATTTAAGCCTCACAGACTTATTATTAAATTCTGGATAACGTGCCATAAGAACCTTGCACTACTCATTGATAATAAATATCACAAATCTTTTTAGGGGATTATGCAGGTGCTTAATATAATTTTGAGAAGATCACACTCTAATTTTATAGGAAACGATGTAATTTTCTCTATTCAGGGTATAACAGTATTCCCAGTGAAAGTCCATTACATTTCAAACACTAAATACTTGAAATTGCAGTGCTTACGTTTTCCGTGGCACAACATGAATTGGAAAAAAAAGGAAAAATCAAACCTGTCATCTTGTAACATTATGCATCAATAGACATGAGCATAGTGAGGTAATACTTAGGCTCTTCCTGCACTTCCAGGTTTGCACTCTGACACGGGAAGACAATCGGGAGATTGGGAAGATTGCAGACGACGAGCAGCTCCATGTGTTGCCGCTGTATACGGTCTCCCCCACTGACGAGTATGGCAGCAAGGAGGGCCAGCAGGCCAAGATGAAGTCAGGTGCCATCCAGGTGCTGAGCTCCTTCCGTCGACAGGTGCGCATGCTCGCTGAGCCGGCAAAGTCCTGCCGGCAGAAGAAGCTGGATGCTCGGAGAACAGCGGCAAACAAGCCGTCCAATCCCGACGCAGCAAACACCAAGGCGGAAAAGACCCTCCAAGCAAAACTGAAGCAAGGCACTTACGAAAACCCTGGTCAAAGCACTCCTGTGTCAGGTACGGATGAGGGCTAGCATTTAGCAAAAGCAAGTGACTAACTGCTTTGTTTGTTGTCTCTTGGCTTCTCACTTGTCGATCTCTGTTTCCTCAGGTTCTCTTCCGGGTCAGGGTCAAATGGTAACCCCCCAGCCTGCTCATCAACCACACGCTCCTGCCTTTCAACAACAACAACAGCAGCCCCAGCAAACCCTTCCCCACCCCTACCCTGCATCTCCCCATGCAGCCAGCTACCCAAGGATTGCCAATCATGTAGATTCATTTCCTAGCACTTCCCAGACAACAAACACAATATACCCACAATCCCCAGTATCTAGTAGCCCTTACTCTAGCCCTTTGCCTACACCAAACACTTACCTGAATGGATCAAATCCTACAAACTCTTACCCTGGTAACCCTCAGAACCCCAGCAGCCTTTATCCAGGATACTTCTGCAGAGGTAATTTGCCCATGGACAGCTTCCACCCATATTACAGCTCGAACCCAAAGCACCTTGACATGTACCGGCTTCAGAGGACCCAGCTATACCCACAACAGCAGTACGGTGCTCATCAGGGCTATGGGGTTAGCTTCCCCGCCCGGTACAGCGAGTCAGGTTTACAAGCGAATGGTTACAGTGGCTCTGCCACCAAATCCGGCATTCAACCCATGGGTTACTCAACGTACAGTCCCAATGGTAGCCCTAATCCCCAGCTCCTGGAAGCCATCTCTCGACCTCCTCTGGAGCATCCAAACCTGGATTATGCCAACACAATGAGCAAAAGCATGCAATATGGTGCATACCCTAATTCCTACCTTGGCCAGAACTCTACCATCTTCTCCCCAGGCCAAGGTCCACTTAATATGCAATCCAAACCCAATGCAAACTTGCACAGCATTAGTGCTATCCCTCAGGTGCTTCCGCCTCCGGGTAGGGAATGCCCGACCCCCACACAACCAGGGTGTGGGCTCCCCAATGGAAATGCCCAAAAAAACGCAATTAAACAAGAGCCTGGACCACAACCTCCAGATTCCAAACAGAAGGAGGATGTGTGGTCAGACAATGAGCACAACTTCCTGGACCCAGAGATCGGGGGTGTGGCAGTAGCCCCCACTCATGGCTCCATCCTCATTGAGTGCGCCAAGCGGGAACTGCATGCCACCACACCCGTGAAGAACCCCAACCGGAACCACCCCACCCGCATCTCACTGGTCTTCTACCAGCACAAGAACATGAACGAGGCCAAGCATGGGTTGGCGCTATGGGAGGCCAAGATGGCCGAGAAGGCGAGGGAGAAGGAGGAGGAGGCTGAGAAGCATGGTGCCGAAAGTGCACCAAGCAAAAGCAAGAAGGTCAAACGGGAACATTCCGAAACGGTGGAACACGGAGAACCCCCGTACAAGCGCTTCATCCAGACTCTCAACCAGAGGTCCATGTCTTGCACCACAAACACGTATGTCAGTACAGCTCCCTATGCTTACTCCAAGATCACTGGGCCTTACAACCGCTTTATTTAATCGGTTACCTGGGTTTACGGTAAATGGACACAAGGCTGTCACGCCTGTACTATGGGTGCTGTATCACATTGAGGCCTCAGTGTCTCTATGTAGTTGCCTACTTCATAAGAGTGGCTGCATTTCGGTGTTCAATACGGATCTGCGAAAAGGGTTTTAACTAATTGCAAAATACTGTAGAATACAGTTTGCTCAGCTAGAATCAGGTCTCTTGCACCTCTGATGTTTCAGCTTTACTAACAAATATTTATGGCGGTATTTATTTTGTTTTTCATAATTTTACACAACATACTGTACCGAACTTCTGGTGCTCTGTGTCCTATACATCAGGACGTATATTACTGGAAACAAAGTTTCAATTTGGTGGCTTTAATTTTTTTAACTAAATACATATCTTAAAGTAAAATGGCATAGAGTTCTGATTTCGTGGATTATCTGATTCATGGTGCTAAAAATTGAAGTGTGTCTTTAAAATTTGCCTTCATAATGTATGAACATCTGTTTGTATGTTACTCTTTAAGGTGAACAAGCAGTTCTTTCGAGTGACGTTTTCTACAATTTATAGATAACGTAACATGTGTGTTTTAAAGCACTTTGGCTTTGGTTGAAGGTAAAAATGTTTTGATCTTACCTTAAAATCACACGATTGCGTTTTAATGTCGAAAGTGTGAGATGGACCGTGGGCATCCATGTTTGTTTTCATTGTCGGCACAGTATAATTACATTTAGGTCGTATATTACAGCTGGGATGGCACTGGATGCAATTTTCACACAAGTGTTTATCATGGTGCTTCTTTGACATTTGAAAAATTAGCATTTACATTTCCTTAAATACATTTGTGAGCCATTCTAAAGGCGTGTTTTCAGAACAGTAATATTTTAAAGACTTAGTGGTCACCAGCGCGTTTGCTCTGCAATTCTTTCACTTCTTTGTAAAAATAATAATAATAAAAAAACAGTTTTGTGGCAGACCGCAGGGAGATGCTAGAGCCAGTTTGTTTGCAGTACTACATCTCCCAGAATGCCACATGATAAACACGTGTAGCTGTAGAACATCAGAGAACGAATCACAGCAATGAATCTGACCTCTAGCTTAACAGTTACACAAATGATGTGGTTATTAAAAAAGATTCTCTTATTTTTTGCTGCATAGTGAGGTCCGTGGAACAGGGTTTTCTGTATTTGTGATGATTTTACTGGCAGCTGTCTTGCTGTGGGGTCTTCTTAATCATTGTAGGTTAGTTGTATAAAAAAGTAAAAACTTTGTACAGTAAATTAAAACTATTGAATTTACGCTTTAGATTTTAGTACTGTAAAGAAAAGTAATATTTCATTGGGTTTTTGCTGATTTTGTTTCAAATGGTGCTATTCAACCTGCTATGAACCATGTACAATGTGAGAATTTTTGTCAGAAAGATGGTTAATGAAAGGTATGCCTACTTGTCATATACCTCAGAACTATTTTGGCAATATGATTATGATAAACATTAAGCTTTTTTTCCCACCATGATTTTCATAAAACACACCAATGAAACTTCATATTTTTATCACGTTATCTTCATGCGCAAATGTTCAGAAAGTACGGTGAAATTTGTATTTTTAAGCAACATCAGGGATATTTCAACACAGTCTTCATCTGCCGAGATCACTTGTGCTCATCCCACCTTTTCCATTCGTCCAGGGATTTGACTTCTATCCTTTAAAATCCCTCAACTGTAAATATTTAAAAGAAAAAAAAATGTTTTGTTTTTCAAGAGAGAAGCTAGTGGAAGTAGCCTTGTCCTTGTGTTTTAGTAGATCTGTTTGCATACTTTGAAGGTGCAACCTGAACATACATGCACTGAGTTGACAAAAGGGAAAAGTGTGACTTTGACTAAACAGTGGTATGGTGACTCTTATTAACGAGCAAAGCCCAGGGCAGTTTTAACAGAAAATGCACATTGTGTGCCTGTGTATAGGTAAAGCAGAAATTATTTATAACCACTAGATGATTAGCTTAGCGGGCTAAGTCTCTGCGCCTGTGATTGGAAGGTTGCTGGTTCGAGTCTCGCATTAGCAGCTCTGTGGGTGCTTAAGCAAGACCCTTATCCCCCAGCTTCCTGGGTGGCTGCCCTTCGAGGCCAGCTTGCTCTCATCTACAGAGAGCAATTTGGGGGAGGCGTGAAAATAATTTCCATAGGGGAGTCAATTAGAAGTATCTATTATTTGACATATACTTTTCTCTTTACAATTTATTGTGATTTTGGACGGACAGCAGTTCTGTGTAACAAGAGTCCCATCTGGAAACATTTATATACAAAACTTTTTCTGAAAGCACTTCATTTATTTTCAGAAAGAATTTGAAATTAAAATTAAAACACTATTAAATGTGTGTTAAATAAATGCCACAGTGTATATATAATCACATAAGTGTATTGCAGAACTTTAAATTTAAATTCTGAAACCCTTTGATTGTTATACAGTATGTCAGTTTGGAGAGGTTTATATGTCTAACCCACCCCAAGGATTTTACTTTCAGAATAATACAACATAGATCGATCCCTAAAGTTAATATTATTATTATTAATATAACATGACGTACGGCTGTCCGTATCCGTGAAATAGAGGCATGACAAAAAAAATAAAAAATCTGTCACAATATATTGCTGTTTACAGTACTAGGTCACAGCTACTTAGATCAGATACGTTTTCGTAAAAATCTTTGATAACACTTTACTTAAGGCCATGTTCTTAGTAATTTATAAACACATTCATAACAAATAATGATGCATTCATAAAGCATTATAAACATGGCTATAAATATTTCTCAAAAGGCATAACATATATCCATGTGTATTATGCATTATGAATGCTTTATGAAGCTCTCATCTATAATGCACTATAGATACCTTTATAACACATTATAATGGTTGGCATAAGCATTAATGATGCTTTGTTCTGCATTACAGATGAAAGATTCATAAGGCAGTCATAATGCATAATAAACATGGCTATAATGTACTATGCCTTTTTATAAATAGTTATAACCACATTTATAATGCTTTATGAATGTGTTATAATGCATTATGAATGTGTTTATAAATTACTAAAAACATGGCATTAAAGTGTTACCAAAAAGGTTTTTTGCCTGTTTGGTAAGACAATGAAATGTAATGCTCTATGTATGGGAGTCTGGTGGCAGGTTTGCGATGGACCAAGGAAGGATTTGGAGAACGCAGTGGGTGTTTAGCATCGTCATACTTGAAGTGACTGGAGTCAACATTACTTGAATGACTATGAGGTTGACTAAAGTGGGCGAGCTCTTACGTTAAGCTAGCAGTCATTGTACACAAGTGTCTGTATCTAGCAGTTAGACACTAAATGAGGAAAAAAAGATAGGCAAATTTGTGTTATTTACAGTTTCTTGCCCTTATTTTCTACTGCTTCTCTTGTTTCCCCTGATGTTTGGTATGATACACAATGAAATTACAGACAGATATAAATACTGTAAGTATTGTAATGTATTGAATGCAGTTTATTTGAAAGCTGTTTATTGTATCATTACTGATATTGCTGAGATGTGGGTGTTTTTAATAAAATTTATATTTATTTAAAGCACCTTCTGGGTGTGATGCGTGTCTTCTTCCTATGAATGTGAGTGTGCATGCATGCATACATACATACATACATACATTTCTAAGCAAAGTAAGAATTTCATTACATGGTTCTAACATGTATATGTTTTTTACTGTGTATATGACAATAAACTTCTTAAACTTCTATACTATTGGACTGGTTAATAAAATGAAACCTTTTAAAAAGGACAGACAGAATCGTGGTTAGTCAATGAATTAAATATTCCGATTCCTGGAATTCTGAACAGATGCATTTCTAAAAACTTTAAGTATTCATAAAATTGATTCTTTGTACATGATCAGACATTAACAGTTCCAGATAAGAAGCACTGTTGACAAATACTTGTCCCAGGTACATTTATTTGCGAAATCAAGGGGAAATGCTAATACTGGATAAATTACAAAAATGAAAACATGCTTTTTACAAAGGAACATTTTCATTTTCGAAGGCAAAGAAATATTCTGGGTATCCGTTTCCACTGAACATGTTCGCATGTAAAGGTCATTCAAAAGCATCAGAAATACAGATAATCCTTTTAAGGAATATGTATTACATTAATCAAAATTACAAATAAGACCTTAATCCCAGTCGGTGGAGTGTGCATATCAGGAAACCAAAAAGTTAATTTTTCTATTCTCCCTATGGTGCTTAAAGCCATTCAGTCGGTTTCAGTTAAACACATTTGCCAAACTCCCTGGGAAAATTTCATCTGCTAGAAAGCAAATCATTTCTGATCGCCATTAAACCTGCCTCTCCCACAAGTGATGAGGAAAAAAAACATTGAAAAAAACCACTGTAATGGACTCGAGGCAATTAAGGAAAACCTAACCTGCCCGTTGGCGGCTGGATATAAAGCAATGTTAAGCTTTCCATTGGAAATAATTCCCATACAAAAAGGTATTTCTACTTTACAAAACTAAACATAAAAGCATAACAAATCAGTTTGGTTCTTCAGAACAAGAGTATTTCAATGTTCCAAGAGGGATGAACTCCCATAAACAGCCTTTAGCTTTCAACAAGGCCTGGGGGTCACTTTGACAGAAAGTGCCATTCGTCCACTGTAAAAAAAATAAAAATAAAGTCTGTGTGTTTCACAAAAATAAATTCTCCCGAGCACTTTGGAGATTCAAACCCATGTCCCACACCTAGCTCCTTAACCACTACCCCAGGCTACGAACATCTTTGAAACTTGCGCTATAGATGAGAAGGACAAGTAACCAGACAGTGATAGGTGACAGTTAAAAGGCAGTTACCTTCACTTGGGATAGGAGCAGGTTTTCCACACGCTGGAGCCTGAGGGGTAGGGAGGACAGAGAAGTAAGGGGAGGGGGCCACGTGCATGCCTGTAACTCCTGCAAGTTCCCCCTCGAGCTCACATCCCACAAGTGTGAATATAACCTAGCTGGATCTCAAGATTCAGGGCTTTAACTACTTGCAATTTCACCTCACGCCTGAAACAAACGTGATGTGGTCCCGGTTACAGGTAAAGGACGTGGTAAAAGCAGGTGTACTCACCGATGTCACCACGTCGCTGGCCTCATTCTCTGTACACCTGAAGGGGCTCTCACACACGGACAGGTTTGTGCTGTCGAGAAGGAACAAGGGCATTTATTCACAGGGATTCAAACATCTCCGTTTTAAAAAAGTTCAAATGATGAAATTCACAGAAAGATGACAAACGTAATATTGAGAGATGAAGGCCTCTGGAGGCCAACCATTGGCTGAATGTACAGCCAATCAGAGGACCCTGTGTAAAAAAAAAACAAAAAACTCTTAACTCACCAGTTTATTTCCCCTCCATCTGTCTGTTTCTGTACCAGTGCCTTCCAGTACTCGTGAGTGGACTTTATAACTTCAGTGGCAAAATCCTGAAAGCCAACACCCCACATCCCCCCCCCTCATGGGACGTCAAATTTTCCCAGCATTTGGGTTCACCAAGTTTACTGGCATAAAATATGAATGATAAAATCACGACTCCATGTAGCACATCAGCTACCTTGTCCCTGATGTGACCGTTGAAGGCAAACCGGTTCTCCGGCTTCCCGTCCGGAACCTTGTACTTCTTAAACCACTCGACCGTGGCTTCTAAATGTCCTGGTCGGCTTTTCTGGACATCCTCGATGCCTGGAGCAAAAAAAGCAGCAGAACGGTGATCAAATGCAATGCCGATGTACGGAGAACATCCGCAAGCAGCAAACGTCTGGTGAGGGTATGTATGTGGTTCTGGAGCAGGAATTTTGAGCTCACTGTTTAGCATGGTGGCATCCGGATCCTCCATGTTAATGGCGATTACTTTCCAATCTGTCTCACCCTCGTCGATCAAAGCCAGTACTCCCAGGATTTTCACCTGGATCACCTGTCCTGCAGAGCACACCTGGGGGCACATTTTAATGCGGGCCAGTTCAGAAGACCAAATGGCAATTTTATCGCATCATTTCCTGTCGTCGTGTCTAACCTTCGAGCCGATATCGCAGACATCGATGGGGTCGTTGTCACCACAACACCTAGTGTCTTTGTCTATGTGGCACGGATCTTCCCAAGTCTGATGCAAAAAGAGGCCAGGCTTTAATTAAAAACTGACTTCCTGTCTGAACGGTTACATAAAAAAAAATCTTCAGCTATAGCTCTTTCTCTACGCATTCTTTTGAGAAGAGAAATAGACTTGGGGTGATTCCACCCATAATCACTTCTCGGACATCGCTAACATGGCCATGAACCTACTTCTCACCTGCGGGAGAGCACCATAGTTCCAAATATAACCCTTGTGGGGAAAGACGTTGGCGACATATCGGAGTTTCCCTTTTTTCACGTCCTGCTTGATCGGGTTCAGCGGTTCTTTGGTGGCAATCTGGTGAAAGAACACCGATAAAAACCACCGGTGCAGGGGAATGGACCCGACACAACTCAGGTTACTGAAAATCACCAAACCACACCAACAGCGATGGATGTCAATTTTTTAATATGCGTAGAGAAAGAAAAAAAACTAACAAGATTAGACCATCCTCTCCCAGCATCTTTATTTGCGATTGTACTTATTAGATTCCCAGAACTTGCACAGCTTGAAATGAAACAAATTTTCCAGACGCTCAAGCCCCTTGGTAACTATTTGTGAAGAATGCTTAAATATCATCGTGACCACCATGGAAGGTATCTTTAGGAATTTTATTACTACAAGTTAATCGATTCTCTCCTATAGTTTCCGAAGGGGGTTATCAGCTAAACCAGATTCTATCTCTGCTGGAGAACGGTAAGACAGTGCCGACAGGCACAGGAGATACTTTCTATCAGACCCGGTGAAGACATGGTAGGACAAGAAGGAAATGCGATGTACGTCACACAACTGAACGGAAAAAGCGGGCACTGGGTATACATTTCCGATCCTCAAAAAATGAAATGTTACTTACCTCCATTTTGGCGTTCGACCAGCGTGGCACCTCCACAACCATATTATATAGCACCTGGAAGACATGGAGGATGCAGGAGAAGGTTCTTTTGATGTGGACGGGGAAGACTGGCCATCCGGAGGGTGCTCCAACAATTTCGGAAATCAACATGCACCATTCACGTAAAAAATTCAAGGTATTTTGTTATCATGCGTACAGACTATAAGATTACGTTACTCTTAGCTTTATACTTCCTACAGACCACTGTGCCCGATAAATCCAAGGCAACAAATACAAAACGAAACACCGAATACAAAACAGCAGCTAACGATAAACAACAAATAACACAAAGTAACACCATCATTCAAAGGCAGTTTGCGTATTCCTACAAGAATACTGAGTTGGAGACAATGCGGAAAATTGCACGGGTAACATTGCTGCAGTCTTCACAAGCAGTGGTTGAGCTCAAGGGCCAGAGACCTACCTCATTCTCGCTCATCTTCACTTTCTTCGATGAAGGAATGTCATTTTCCTGCAGAGGCAAACGTAGCTTTAAACATCCGAACACTGCAAGACGTACAGTGAGATCCGGGCATGGGGTTAACAGCCTGGACAAATACACGAGAACATGCAGGCTGTCACATGACATGCCACGCATCCTCGATCGCCAAAGCAAAGCATGCCGACAACACCCACAGTCCGTCTAATGGCCGTCAAAAAGGCCAGCACAGACCACTCGGATCCCAGCATCCGATTGGCTCCTATCTGGTTTGGAAACGGGTGGAAATGTAGGCCACATCGCTATTGACAGGAACCCAGGAAAAACACTTAACCTTTCCCTCTGTTCAATTAACATTTTTCCCCTGTCGGTTTAAATTATCTCTGTCGAAAGGTTCTCGTGCTTTATGGTCGGAGGCAGAGAAATCAATGCAGAAAAAAAATGTCCCCACCCCACATTTTTCTGCCTGGCATCTGGCCCCCTTAAAAAAAGGACAGTAGATTTCCAAATGTTCAGTCTCTCTTTTAATACGTCACTCTAGAATAAGACTTATTTACAGAATATTTTTTGGGATAAATGCATAGCATGGATCACATGGTTTCTGAGTGGGTGGTTCTGAGTGGGCGGCAATGCAGCCTCACACCTCCAGGGCTGGAGGTTCGAATCCCGCCTCCACTCTGTGTGTGGGATTTGCATGTTCTCTTCATGTTATGTGGGTTCTGCCTGGTATTTTGGTAGAACAGAGACATGCAGGCAGGTGGAAAGGTGTCTCAAAATTGCCCACAGTGTGTGTGCATGTGCCCTGTGATGGACTGGCATCGCATCCAGGGTGTCCCCCGCCCTGTGCCCTGTGATGGACTGGCATCCCATCCAGGGTGCCCCCCAGCCTCGTTCCCTGCGAAGGACTGGCATTCCATCCAGGGTGTCCCCCGCCCTGTGATGGACTGGCATCCCATCCAAGGTGGCCCCTGCCCTGTGCCCTGTGAAAGACTGGCATCCCACCTAGGGTGTCCCCTAGCCCTGTGCCCTGTGATGGACTGGCATCCCATCCAGGGTGTCCCACAGCCCTGAGCCCTGCGATGGACTGGCATCCCATCCAGGGTGTCCCACAGCCCTGAGCCCTGCGATGGACTGGCATCCCATCCAGGGTGTCCC